>JASAMZ010008969.1:52500-74666 GCA_030248115.1 Linhomoeus sp. GSCO2_2 | reverse complement strand
AATAGTAGGACGCAAGTTGAGCGCGTTAGAGCGATTTTAGCGTCAAGATGCCGAGAATGGCGTTTTCCGCGGTGCGTGTTTGCGTAATTGAAAAAACTTTTGCAGACGCATGAAAGAACACGTCGAGAGTTTTCACCTGACATGTCGATTGCCGCTCTACGGCGTAACACGAGCGAGCTAGAGCCGTTTTGCGTTTTGACCCTTGGGTTACTGTAGCGCGCGCAATTCAAACTTTTGAATTCAAAACCTTTTAACAGAATGATCAGTGAGTCGAGACCTAGGTATCCGTAGAGCCCAAGATCTCCTCTCTACGACTTTCCAACGCCGAGATCCGAGAGCGTAACAGACGCACGCACGCACGGACGCACGCACGCTGAGCTCTCGTAGGGTGTCGCCCGCCTGAGGACGGGCCAAACAAGCTGTGTGTGTAAAAAGTTCAACCTATACTTCGTGTCTGTCAAATTTGGGTGAACAGTATAGTGAACATTGTACACATCGTTAGCCGCATCTGGAGAAATTATCTTGAGAACGTGTACCATACTCCAAGTGCAGCTATTCCCAAGATTCAGATGTCTGTACAACTGATCTAAAGCTCAGTGATATCGCCGCATTCGCTATATGGTATCGGCATGATACGACGCCGTTTATCTGAAGTTCCGATACGTGTAAACTGTAAGTAAATACATCACATCCAACAACAAGCTGTGTGTGTAAAAGTTCAACCTATACCTTGTGTCTCTCAAGACATCAAAATTGCAATTAATTGAAGCTGTAAAACTATGTCACAAATTGCTATTGGCATACGGCTTTACCTTTCTCCAATCACATTCATCAATAAACGACTTTCTATTCTTGTCAAATTACCGTAAAACCTCCAATAAGCGACCCCCCTCCAATAAGCGACCCCACTCCAATAAGCGACCCCCCTAGAGGGGGGTTTGAAATAATAAGCGACCCCCCTCCAATAAGCGACCCCATTTTCTGTCAAACTCTGTTCGACACTCCTTAATAAGTCACTATTCCTCCCATTATAGCGCACCAAACTTCAAAAGTGAAAGTGAAGCCATGCTCGTCATTGATTTCTGTTTTTATGTTAAGGTTTTGTTGGCCAAAACACACAATCATGCAGGTTTCAATGCACGAAATTGCATAGTTCCATGCTGAGGTGACGACTCAGACTGGCATTGAACAATAAGCGACCCCCCTCCAATAAGCGACCCCACTCCAATAAGCGACCCCCCTAGAGGGGTGGTTGAAATAATAAGCGACCAGGTCGCTTATTGGAGTTTTTACGGTATGGAATTTTGACAAATGGTCGCATACCGTAAATTCCCCAATAAACGGGCACTCTCTAATTGACGGGCACTCTCCAATAAACGGGCAGGGTAGACAGCCTTCCAAATAATAAACGGGCACTCTCCAATTAACGGGCATGCCTGTTTATTGAAACCGGACACTGACTTCCGAAAGGCTGCCAAACATGCATGACGCTGTTGATGAACACTCTAGGCACACACAGAGGATGCATTGAGTACAGGGTGTAACAGAGTTTCGGGCCGACTTATTTCTCGAATAACTCTTGCTAGGCGACGAATTTTTTAGTGCGGTCTTTTGCATAATGTAGGCAACACTCTAGGAAATTTTATGGGCTACATGACGAATCTTCAACGTACAGTACGCGAGCGGCGTAAGCGATTAAAATTTCGGGCTTGTTTCTCAAGGCCCACCTGGCGTCTTTTGAGTCCCGTCTCCTCTCCAACAAACTGTAGGTAAGCGAGAACGATAAAACTTGAAGACAGTATAGCCAAACGTGTTTGCCACTCTGACGCCAAATGTCAGCATCCTACGCCAAATTGTGCTCGATCGCGGGCTCAAAACGCAAAATTTGGCGATTTCTCAACACCCTTCCTCCTCAATCAGCAGAATTGTGTGTTTTAGGCCGGCAATTGTGCACAGCAGCTTCCAGGATCCTGAAAATCGGTGTCAGAGTTGCAAACACATTTCTCTTTAATTTCATCACTCTAGCTTTCCTGCAGGTTGCTGGAGAGGAGACGGGCTCAGACGACTCCTGGTTGGCCTTGAGAAACAAGCTCGAAATTTGAATCGCTTACGTCGCTATCGTACTGTAATTTGAACATTCGTCATGTAGCCCATAAAATTTCCTAGAGTGTTGCCTACATTATGCAAAAGACCGCACTAAAATATTCGTAGTCATGCAAGAGTTATTCAAGAAACAAATCGGCCCGAAACTCTGTTACACCCTGTATGAAAATTCCTTAAACAGGAGAGAATTGAGTTTACCTGAGTGGTAAATTGAAGATTTTACTCTCCTTGGCATGCCTATTTACGAGTTGAGCACCTTTGAAGCGTCTGTAAGATCCAGCCCACATGGGTTGAAATAATAAACGGGCACTCTCTAATTGACGGGCACTCTCCAATAAACGGGCAGGGTAGACACCCCTCGAAATGATAGACGGGCCGCCCGTTTATTAGAGAATTTACGGTATTTCTGTTAAATTCCACGTTTGTAAACATTTTCGTTTGCGCTACAAATTATCCGTTGTCTATGCCCTTTCCATTTCTGAAGAAATTTCGCCGCTAGTCCATCAGACGAAAATGTCGACTTTGACATTTTTAAATTTTAATTCTAAATATCTCGAAATTGCAGTTTATTAAAACTGTGAAAGTATGTCACAAATTCTTACTGACATACGGCCTTATCATTTCTGCATTCACATTCGTCAATAAATGACGTTCTATTTTTGTCAATTAATGGAATTTTGACAAATAATCGCGTATTTCTGTTAAATTCCACATTTGAAAAAGATTCTTTTATGTTACAAATTATCCGCGGTCTGTGCCCTTTCCATTTGTGAAGAAATTTCGCCGCTAGATCATTAAGCGAAAAAGACGATTTTCGTCATTTTCGAATTTTAATTCTAAATATCTCGAAATTGCAGTTTATCAAAACTGTGAAACTATGTCACAAATTCTTATTGACATACGGCCTTATCATGTATGCATTCACATTCGTCAATAACTGACGTTCTATTTTTGTCAATTTATGGAATTTTGACAAATTATTGCGTATTTCTGTTAAATTCCACATTTGCAAAAATTTCTTTTGTGTTACAAATTATCCGCCGTCTATGCTCTTTCCATTTCTGAAGAAATTTCATTTCTAGCTCATCAGGTGAAAAAGTCGATTTTCGACATATTTGGATTTTAAATGTGAATATCTCGAAAATGCGAAATTAGCAACAGAAACGGACATTGGGTCGGTACTCAGCGACCTTGACTCTACTTGACCACATATGTCACATATCTTACTTCAGTGCGACGGACACACACACACACACACACACACACGCACAGACATTGTCGTCCGTATATATACACCTCGCCTGAGGCGCGGCGAAACAAGCTGTGTGTGTAAAAAGTTCAACCTATACTTTGTGTCTGTCAAATTTTGGTTAACAGTATAGTGAACTTTGTACACATCGTTAGAAGCATCTGGAGAAAGTGTCTTGAGAATGTGTACCTTTATGCCAAGTGCAGCTATCCACACGATACGGTTGTCTGTACAGCTGATCTGAAGCTCAGTGATATCGCCGCGTTCGCTATATGTTATCGGCATGATACGACGCCGTTTATCTGATGTTTCCTACCTGTGTGAAAACGTCACATCCAACAAAAAAACTTGCCAAAAGTTTGGTGCGAGCGAATTCCTGTGTTCAGCGTACGCATTTCTGTTTCCGAGTGCACATTCATCAATAAACAGCTGTTCTGGCCATCAGACGAAAATTTCGATTTTGACATTTTTTAAAATTTTAATCTTAAATATCTCGAAATTGGAATTTATTAAAACTGTAAAACTATGTCACAAATTCTTATTGGCATACGGCCTTACCATTTCTGCGTTCAAATTCGTCAAAAAACGACGTTCTATTTTGTTGATTTATGGAATTTTGAAAAGTAATCACGCATTCTATTAAATTCCATGGTATACAAAAAATTTCTCTTGCGTTACAAATTATCCGCAGTCTATACTCTTTCCATTTCTGAAGAAATTTCGCCGCTATATCATCAGGTGAAAAAGTCGATTTTCGACATTTTCATATTTGGGTTGAAAATATCTCGAAATTGCAATTTTAAAAAACTGCAAAACCATGTCACAAATCCTTATTGGCATACGACCTTTCCATTTCTGCATTCAAATTTGTCAATAAAGGACGTTGTATTTTAGTCAATTTTTGCAATTTTGACAAATAATCGCGTATTTCAATTAAATTCCACATTTGCAAAAAATTTCTTTTGTGTTACAAATTATCCGCGGTCCATGCTCTTTCCATTTCCGAAGAAATTTCGCGGCTAGCGCATCAGACGAAAAAGTCGATTTTCGCCATTTTCGAATTTTAATTGCAAATATCTCGAAAATGCGAAATTAGCAACAGAAACGGACATCGGATCCGTACTCAGCGACATCGACTCTACTTGACCACATATGTCACTGACTTTACTTCGGTGCGACGAACGGACAGACAGACATTGCCATCCGTATATATGTATATGTGACCGGGAGAACCCGTCTTCAGTGAAAACTCGGATATCCGGGTTTTCACTGAGTTGGTTAGTGAAAACCCGGATATCCGGGTTTTCACTGTTGAGTTAGGGAAAACCCGGATATCCGGGTTTTCACTGATCGGTTAGGGAAAACCCGGATAATTCTCCGATATGCTCAAAATCGCGCAATACACTGCTATAACTATATTTTTATTGCCTGTAGGCTGTTTGGTTCCTTTCAAATCAGGCTATGCTTAGGCTCGCCCTGCGCCCACAGTCCACAAGAGTCAGTCGGCGTCGCAGTCTGGCGGGTCGAAACTTAGGCTTAACGCGACCGGTGACCGACTTCAGGGCGCGCGGAGCGCGCCCTGAAGTTGGTGGTCGCGCTAAGCCTCAGTTGAGACCCGCCAGGCGCGACGTCGACCGAGTTTTAGTGCAAACTGTAAGTGGGATAAACACTCCTCCGTATACTTCGCCTCCTGCTTAGGTCGGCTGTGCCCCCCTCCCTACTAACGCTTGCGACAACTTTCAGTCACGTGCAAGCTGTAAGCGGGATGCACATTCCCTATACTTCGCCCGTGTTGAACCAGACGTGCCAACTGGCAGCAAATCATGCGAAAATCATGCGCGTTGTGAAAAGGGCTGTTCGGCAAAGATGCAAGGTATTCCTAAGATCGCACGTTTCGCACTCCACGACGTTTGTTTCGCGCAAAACAGCGCGATTTGCCGTTCAAAAGCTCTTGTTTCGTCCGCAGTGTTGAAAACTGTAGAAGGGTCGTTTTCTAGGCTATTTCCTAGAAAAGGTTGATGAAAACACAGCTATCATGATTTTCACGATCCTCCCACGAAATTTCGCATATCCGGGTTTTCACTAAACATTCAGTGAAAACCCGGATAATTTGACATTATCCGGGTTTTCACTAACGCGTCAGTGAAAACCCGGATATCCGGGGTTTCACTAAGTCGACCAGTGAAAACCCGGATATCCGGGTTTTCACTGGATCCGGGTAGTCACGGTAACATATACACCTCGCCGCGCTGAGGCGCGGCGAAAAAATACTATGAAATGCTAAGTTGAATAAAGATTTGTTGATGCAGAATTGTAAGGCCAATGCACAACCATTGATCATGCACAGGACAAGTCAGTCGTCATGAACACGCTAGTGTTGGCTGTCTACCTTGTCCAGTTCGGTCTGCTGGAGAGCAACCTACTCTTGGCGAGAATTAGGAGGAGAAAGGAGGGCCGAAGCGGCGACGACGGCGACAGTGGAAGAATCGACGCCTTTGAGGTACATTTATGTACATGTAGGTAACGAGTCTGAACTCGAGTTCGTCATTTACTAGTTGTCTCACACAGGAACTGTTGTAGCTACAGTAGTACAAGCACAGTGCACCTAGTCTGCGGTTCAGCATAAAATCTCATACAGTACTTCAATCAAGGCTTTGCCAATCAGTGCAGGTGAGCTTACTGATGATGTCACCTTCTGGCTTCTGCTCAATCACTCTCCACAGAAGCCGACAACCTACCTAGCCACTACGGTTGCACCCCAAAAATTATCATGGTTGTACTGTAATTCGTTTTCCAGGCCAAGGTCAGTCGAAGTATCGGTCTTGTATTGGCCGTCTTCGTGTCAACCAGCTATGCCCGATCGCTAAGTTTGGCTCTCATGCGTCGCTACATGGCAAGACCTACTTACCTACCTATCATACCATATTTGGGCCTGTTCATGGCGGCCAATGGAGCTGCCAACTTCTTTATCTTCGTGCTTATGGTGGAGGAATTTAGAAAGGGTTTCGCTAATTTGATGGGATGGGACAGCAAAACTACAAAAGTAAGCACGGTGAGAATTTGACTTGTGTGGAGGTGGGTTGGGTACGCACGTACCAACGATACATGTCAAAGGTTTGGGATCAATTTCATTTGCGTGCGCTGTAGTGAGACTTTTGTGTTTCAATGCTTAGTGGTTTCGTCTGTACTGTATATTGCGGTGGTGTATATGTAGATGCCAACCCATTTGGTATGCAAGAAGCTGCACTGCTAGGTTTTCTGAAGCTTACAATGGCATCAGTCGCGATACTTGCTGTAGGTATTCTATCTAATATTCAAGAGATTGGTACTTACGCATGTGTGTGTACTTCGTGTTTGTTCGTGTGTTTGCCGCAAATGACCATGCACAGTGATCACACAGTCAAACCGTGTGCCGTGTCGGTTTTGCAGCCGTGTCAGCTTCAATTCAAGGCGTCGTGCAATGTCCTTAGATTGACGACGTCGACAAAATCAAAGCAGCACATGCTTGACATACACACTAACCTATATGTAACAATCCACGCGCTCTCAACAATCCATCCAAAATCCCTCTAGTTCTGGAACAACTTGAACAGCTTCATTCCGGGACTGCTTTTCTTGGGTTGGCCCGAGCTGCCCGATACGGATCCGGTACTCGAGCGCTGATTGGGCGACGACTGGTGCAGATTGGGCGCGGGAACACTGTTCTTCTTCAGCGAGTCCCGATGCTTGACGCCTCCCGGACTCTTGGAGCGACGGAAGCCCCGAGTTAGGGAGCTGTGACTCGACTTGAGCGGAGGGGGCGACATGGCGCCTTTCTTGGAGCGAGGCTGCGAGCCTGAAAAGCTCAAGTGCAAAAGTAGGTCTGCGAATGCGCAAAGGAAGGACTACTGTATGAAAGGGGCAGCGCAGACTGTGAGACAAGTTGGATAGTACCGCTAGCCATAAAATACCAGCTGCATACAGGGTTTTTTTTTAAGTGAGGGGTCGGGAGCTCGAATAACTTTGGCCCCCGGTGAACCGATTTTGATGAAACTTAAAACAGTATAAATTCAATATCTACCATAGCGCGTGTTAAAATTTTACCCAAAATCGGGCATGCGTAGCGCCTACGCTAGCGCGTTAACGAAGGCCTACTCTTTTTCGCCGCGCCTCAGCGCGGCGAGGTGTATATATACGGATGACAATGTCTGTGTGTGTGTGTGTGCGTCCGTCCGTGGCACCGAAGTAAGATATGTGACATATGTGGTCAAGTAGAGTCGAGGTCGCTGAGTACGGATCCGCTATCCGTTTGTGTTGCTAATTTCGTATTTTTGAGATATTCGCAATTAAAATTCCAAAATGTCGAAAATCGACTCTTTCGTCTGATGAACTAGAGCTGAAATTTCTTCAGAAATGGAAAGAGCACGGACCGCTGATAATTTGTAACCCAAAATAAATTTTTTGTCAATGTGGAATTTGATAGAAATACGCAATTGTTTGTTGAAATTCCATAAATTGACAAAAATAGAACGTCATTTATTGACGAATGTGAATGCAGAAACTGAAACGTCGTGAGCCAATAAGAATTTATGACATAGCTTTTCAGTTTTGTAAAGTTGCAATTTGGAGATATTTACAATTAAAATATGAAATTGTCGAAAATCGTCTTTTTCGCCTGATGAACTAGCGGCGAAATTTCTTTAGAAGTGGAAAGAGCATAGGACGTGGACAATTTGTAACACAAAAGAAATTTTTTTCAAATGTGAAATTTCATAGAAATGCGCAATTATTTGTAAAAATTTCATAAATTGACAAAAGTAGAACGTCATTTATTGACGAATGTGAATGCAGAAATTGAAAGGTTGTAAGCTAATAAGCATTTGTGACATGGTTCTACAGTTTTGAAATATTGCAATTTAGAGATATTTACAATTAAAATGTACAAATGTCGAAAATCGACTCTGTCGCCTGATGGACTAGCGGCGAAATTTCTTCAGAAATGGAAAGAGCATAGACCGCAGATAATTTGTAACACAAACAAAATTGTTTGCAATTGTGGAATTTTATAGAAATACGCCACAATTTTCCAAAATTCTACAAATTGTCAAAAGCGTTATAACGCAGAAATGCGCACACCAAACGAAATTCCTAGTAGCGAACGGCTACACCAAACAGTTGGCAAGTTTTTTGCTCGATGTGGCGTATTCCCACAGGTCTAAAACTTCAGATGAACGGCGTCGTATCATGCCGATACCATATAGCGAACGCGGCGATATCACTGAGCTTTAGATCAGTTGTACAGACAACCGTATCGTGGTAATAGCTGCATTTGAATTGTGGTACACGTTTTCAAGATACCTTCGCTAGATGCGGCAAATTATGCAAATGAAATTCACTATACTGTTCACCAAGATGTGACAGACACAAAGTATAGGTTGAACTTTTTTACACACACAGCTTGTTTGGGCCGCTGGAGATGGCCGCCGTCCTGGTGGTGGCGCCCTTGCTTACGCTGAACACTGTGACGCTAAATATGCAATCTTTCGACAAAAGTGCGGGTTTGGCTAGCGTTTCCTGCTTCATTATTGTTCAGTTTAGTTGAAAGATTGCATATTTAGCGTCACTGTGCTCAGCATAAGCAAGGGCGCCATCACCAAGACGGCGGCCATCTCCAGCGGCCTGAAACGCGCTAGCGTAGGCGCTACGCATGCCCGATTTGAGTAAAATTTTAACACGCGTTATGGTGGATATTTAGTTTATACTGTTTTAAGTTTCATCATAATCGGCTCACCGGGGTCAAAGTTATTCGAACTCCCTCACTTTAAAAAAAACCCCTGTATAGATGATCACTGTGCCGGCTGTGACCATCATTCGTTGGCCCCCCGAAAGTCTCAAAGGCCAACCGATCGCGTGGTGAACTTCCGAATCACTGGAGTAGAGTCTGGGGGAGGGCGAGCGCTCCACCGATGCTGCTGCCTTCTTTAGCCGACTCATTATCATGGTGTTGATGGCCGAGTGGAACGCCTGAGAGACAGAATGCAATAGAGTGTACAGCGGAGATTTTGCCAAAATTCGCATAGGCGCAGAAAGACGACTCTAGCGGTTGTACGTTATCGTGGTAGAAGCGTTTTAAGTCAAGCAAAGAAAGGGAAGAAGCGCCAACCTTCTTGACGATCTTGTACTCCTCAGTGCAGGTCACTTCGAAGAATGCGGCGCCGTAGTCTTTCGCAAGCCTTTGGCCGTCCTCGGCGCTGACTTGCCTGCAAAGGTGAAAGAGCAGGTCGACGACGACGACGACGACGACGACGACGACGACGACGACGACGACGACGACGACGACGACGACGACGACGACGACGACGACGACGACGACGACGACGACGACGACGACGACGACGACGACGACGACGACGACGACGACGACGACGACGACGACGATGACGACGACGACAAGGAGTTAAGCTTACAACCGACCTGTAAAGCTCCAAGTCCGCTTTGTTGCCTGCCAGAACAATGTTGTGAGGTCGTGGGCACAACGAGTGTTCATGCTGAGATATGTGCTTCAGCAGCTTCTCGGCGTATTGGAAGGACTGGCAGCGTGTTATGTCGTAGACCACAAAGAATATGTCGGCCCAGGAAATGTAGCGGTTTGGGTCTTTGGTTGACTGAAGTTTGTTGCACATTTGTAAAAGGTAGGAGGACAAGCTTTTCCAAACACGCACCCCTTCGACAGTGTCCATAATCCACACCATGTGCTCTTGACCGTCGATCACTTCGTGCTTGCAGTAGGTGTCTTCTGAAATGTGTTGTTTCAAAACATTTGGATAATATCATAAATTCAACGGTCAAATTCCGTCACCCAGTTGCGGGTCGTATTCCGTGATGTAGCGCCTGGTGATGTATTTGACCGCGATGGCTGAATAATGTTTTTAACTCTATATCGCTTCAAGACGAAAATTTTTGCAAAAATTAAAAAATACCGACCCGATTTCCCGCTGTTGTTCATTCCCAGAAGCGCCACGTGCACCTCCTGCAGGCTGGGACGCTGTCGCCTCTGTACCTCCGACGGCATACTGTAAGGCGGGAATTCAAAATTTCAAATCCAATCTCTAGATTCTTCCTTTCTGTCTCAAGAGAACTGCGTCGTATTTGAGGATAGAAATATGACGGCTACATATGTGTGGCGCCTATGCGCTCTGAGAGGAGGGAGACAGCTGCTGTTTCAGTGGATGGGAGAGAGAGTCTGCGTCTGCTACTGTTATATATATAGAGTGGGGGGGGGGGGGGGGGGGGGGGGGTGGGGGTACCTGGTACGGACCCACATACCACAGCAACTGACGCGCCCAGCGGTATGATACAGGGGAGCGGTCCAAGTGTTTTGGGCTTCACGACGTAAGTACATACCCTCTATGAATGCTAAGCTATGCCTCGTGGTTACAGAATTGGGCCGTTTAGTGGACTACAGAATCAACGGAATGCAAATTACAAGCCACACGTAGCGTGAATGCAGTCTCGAGCACAGACAAAGCAGTGAATTGCGCGCCTAATCGTTGTTTGCAGCCTTCCACCTCTAAACTCGTGCTCTGTAAACGATTCACCTTCTCCCACTAACTTTCAGTTTGCCACTACTTTGGAGTGGATTACAGTACTTCGCTACAACTTTTGGGGAGCGCGCGCATAACTCACCTTTCGACCTCTTGCATTCCTGTCCGAATGACGTATTGGCACGGGCGGCGCCTCTCGACGCGATGGGGGATGTGGGTAAGTGTGTGTGATGAATTGTGTTTTCCTTACCCGAGGGCAAAACACGCGCATTGGAATGGACGCAATAATAGTGAAGTTAGTGACGCAATCGACGTTGCGTCACGTGTTCAAAACAGTGTAGCATTGGACATTGGCCGATTTGTGAAGGTAATCATGGCGAGATATGGACTGAGAATGTAGGTAGGTAATATTGATGGCGCACCAGCGCCGCTTTCCCAGCGCACAATTGTTGTCTCAGAGCAATCGAAGCTATTTCCTCCCCCCCCCCCACATCTTGCTATCGTGACTCCTCCCCCTCCAATAAGCAAGCCGCCTCCAATAAGCAATCCCTCCTCAATAAGCGACGCCCCTAGAGTAGTGATCAGAACAATTCGGCGGCCAGTTCGCTTGTTTGGAGTTCTACTGTACATTATGTACCAAACCTGCGCTGAAGACTATGATGAAGAAGGCCGTCTTCATCGCGAAAAGGATGAGAAAATGGAAGTCGCTTCGCTGCATTTCCCTCCCCTGGGCCAGGCCTGAGCTAGGCGTGTCCGCCCATGTCGACGCATGTACACGGCCTGACATGGTTCGACCGCGTGGTCTTCCGCGGTCGCCTTCTCTCTCCCTCCAATATGCTTAACCGGCGTTCAAATGATCATTCGCCTCCACCACAGGTAACCTTTGTGTAGCAACCGCAGCAACTCGGCACGCGTCGCGGTCTGAAGGCTAACAGCGTTATGCGTTACTGAGGGCAGAGCAGATTCTCGTCTGGTCAAATCAATCACTTTATGTATGTATATCAGCATAGAATCTCGACCGAAGCGCTGCGTTCCCCCGCCGAGTGACATAGGTAGCCGGATTCCTGCTTCCCTTGGGATATGTCAATCAAGCCCGCATCCGCTTGCGTCCGTTCCACTTGAGCCAATGAGTTCGCTTTGTCGGCCCGTGCGAACTGTTGCGAATACGTAGGTGCATACCTACGTACACATGCGTGTGAGTATTGACATGCTACGCCTGCATGACTGCATGCACATTATGATGCGGTGAAACTATACGCATCTTCAAGATGTGTCCGTGACCGGTTTCGATCGAAGATCGATGGCGATTCGGCAATCAGAATCAATCAAATCATATCTATAGAGAGGACAATAGGTCGTACGTTGAAGAACGAGCAGCACAATTGGAAGTGTCGTACAGACCATAAGAGTCTTTGGGGGATGATCGGAGCGTGAATTCTTGCCCTGTCAGTCCACCAGCGTCAATTCAGCAAAAGACTTCTGAAACCACAACGCATTGCTTGGTTAAGATTACATCTGCGTGGGACCTTGTCCGTCCAGTTTGCGGGGGGGGGGGGGGGGGTGTGAGAAAGAAAGACGTGAGAATTAGATCAAATAAGCCTATTGCTTGCTCCTACTGTTGCTTTCGTGACCGATCTAACGTCAGACGTTCATTAAACCATCAGTTGTCCGGTTTATCACCGACGTCAGAATTTTGCGTTTTCAACGTGTAGTTTGGCATGATGGGTGAAGTTGGGTGAAACGTACCAGCCAAAGGTCTATGCCCTATGTACACTAGTGACGCAGCCAGATAAGGCATAACAGCAGCTGTGCGTACAGCCGTTCTTTGACGTGACTGCATGCATTCCTAGCTCCAAGCAAGCCCTTTAAAAGAAGGTACAAAGGTGTACTTCGGTGTTGTCTAGACTTGAACAGGTCAAAATTCTGTGAATTGCCACTATGAATGCTCTGCTGATCGCAGCGCTTGTGACAGCGCTGCTGACGCCTCAGTCGGCCGCTTGGGGCCATTTTCGCTTCAAGAAGTGGAATATTCGCGACTTCGAGACACGCAAACGGTGCGGAAAGCGTTTTGGATTTGTAAAACTCATGAATTTCCTCGAATTTTCGTCTTTCAGAGAATACCTAGGCTTCAATCGAAAGGTCTACAGCCACCAACCTGGGCCCTGCCAGCTTGTGGAGGGAGTGGGTGAGTGGACGCGCGTCCGAATACGGTAGTTAGTCAGTTCAAATGCACCAAGTCGCTTCGATTTTAGAAAACGGATCAGAAGACATCGAGCTAATCGCTGAGGATAACATCGCATTCGTGTCATCATTCGTACGGGATTCGACAAGCTTTTTCCACACACTTAACACTTTTATGCCGTTTGACACACTTCTTAAGGGCACGCCACAAGCCGGAGGCAAAATCTACCTCTATGACTACTCTAAGAACCCGGACGGACAGAGTTACTCCGTCGAAGAAGTCTCCATCGAAAGGGGTTCCGACGAGTCGTTCGATCCGGCGAAATTCATCCCTTTTGGACTCTCGAGTTGGCGGGACGACGGAGGTGACAGAGTGGCGAACGTTCTTATGCAACTGAAATTATCATTACCGATTAATCCAACAAGACAACATTGCCACAAAATAACTATTGTCATTAATTCTCAGGCGCCATTACGGTATTCGCTGTCAATGCCAATGGCAATTTTAACGTCTTCGCTGCGGAAAGAGTGGAACTGTTCAATTATGACAAGAGAAGGAACGTTTTGGTTCACCGAAAGACAGTCTCGTCGACTGAGGGGCTAATTTACAGGTACCTATGCTACTGTAGCAAAGAACCTATAGTTGGAAACATGATACACTGTAAAACCTCCAATACTCGACCTGTTATTTTAACCGTCCTTTTAAGGGAGTTGCTTATTAGGGGGGGGGGGGGGGTGCTTATTGGAGGTTAGCGGGTAGTACGAAGTCAATTATATTGTAAAACTCCTAGTAACGCACGAGTTAGAAGTTTGAGGTGAAGTTTAGAGATGAAACACCACGATTCTAACAAACTAACGACCACACAACAAACCCTACGTCGTCATTGTTGTTGGTAAGTTAGGTTTAAGTTTAAGTCTAGGTACTCGCATTCTTCAACTTTTCACAAGTCTCCAATTTTGTAGCGCCAACGACGTGGCTGCCACGGGACCAGAATCTTTCTTTGTAACCAACTTTCGCTACTACCAAGACCCGAAACTGCAAGAGCTCGAGAGCGTCTATCAGTTGAAAATCGCCAGCTTTCTCTACTACGATGGACAGTCGCTCAGAATTGCCGACAGAGGCAATGTGGCCGGGCCGAATGGCATTGCGTACGACGGGAATCGGAGGTACGTGCCGTATGGTATATTAGTCGAATTACCGTAAATCATCCAGTAAGCGCCCTGGGCGCTTACTATTTCAACCTATCTCTAGGAGGAGCGCTTATTGGAGGCGGGCGCTTATTCGAGGGGGGCGCTTATCAACTCGACCCCTCGCGAGTGCCAAAATTTCTCCAAAATTTACAGTTGTTGTCACATTATTGTATACATGTATGTACATTTGCATAGATTTTAGACTGAAACTCTTAAGATTTTGATAACATACTTACCTTTTGTCTTTGTACTGCCATAGGTGGCCATATCTTGTGTTAGAAACAGTGTTGCCGAAGTAGACGATTTTTCTAAAGAGTACAGTACAGTACAGTACGTTTGTCCAAAAATTTTAACAAGTCTCTTTTAAAAAGCGGAGTGGTTTTGAGCTTTGAATTTTTAGTGAGATTGTAGGAAGGCCCTTTCCGGTTTCGTGTAGCGTCTTGACTCTCCTCGCGACTACACTTTTTGGAGTGGTCTTGCTACGCAACATTGGTATCGCTCGGGTTTAATTCTTTACACCAAGAAATTATGTTTTCAGACTGAATTTTAAAAAAGACACTCGAATCTAACGCAAAACTACAGGTTAATTGTGAGCTTGATTTGATGTTGGCTTGCAGTGAGCTCTTCAGTGATGTCAAGACCGCCACTCTGCAACGCATGAGTGCCAAGATAGAACAAACCAAAATATGCAGTTTCTGACGCGTTTTGGTTGCTGTAGCCCTCTGTTTAAACTTTTGAAACTTCTTGTTGTCGGGGTCGTGCTCAGGAGGTCGAGCGCTTCATTTTGATATGCGATTCGACTATACGTTCAATGAAGTTTCGACTTTTCGCGGACCCTACTTTGGGATACTGTAGCGCGCAATTCTCAAAACTTGTGAATATTTCGACGTCACAGTTCGCGAGAGTAGTTCGAGGGCTACCCGTCGATGTGTCGAACTCAACCCAGCGACGTCAGACAAGCGAGTTATTAAGCCCGAAGTAAGCGTGCCGTTTCCAGTTTTCGACGCGTTTTGGTTACTGTAGCTCTCAGTTTAAACTTTTGAAACTTTTTGTTGTCGGATTCGGGCTCAGGAGCTCGAGCGCTTCACTTTGATATGCGATTTGACTAGCTTCGGTCAACTTTTGTCTTAAAATGGACCCCACTTTGGGATACTGTAGCGCGCGAGTTTGAAAATTTATTTTGGTTTCGACCACTCAGGTGGCTAGAGGAGTCCGCAGGCTACTCGACGATGTCTCAAACTCCACCCTACGACGTCAGACGAGCGAGTTATTAAGCCCGAAGCGAGCGTGACCCACGTACATACATACGCACGCACGCACGCACGCACGCACGCACGCACGCCGAGCTCTTGATAGGGTTCGCTCGGCTGAGGCCGAGCGAAAAAAGTACAGTATAGTACAGTACGGCCGCTCCAATTTGCTAGTGAGTACAGTACCAAAAAGTACTAAGTACTTAAAAAGTACTAAAAAGTACAGAGAAATCCGAACTAAGGAGAGGATGCAGTTTATTAGGGAGATTTCTTGATGTTGACACGTGCAAAACAGCAGTTTCAAGTTGGCTGTTGGCCCTGAAATGGGCGTCGCTTAAGTTTCCAAGCACCAATTCTCGACAATTTTGCACGATCTCTCAATGTAAATTGCTGTTTCGCTCTGTCAAAACATAGATTATGCTGCATGAGGGGAACATAGAATGACCAAAGTTCTAAATAGTACAACGAGTACTAAAAAGTACTAAACAGTACCAAAAAGTACTCTGAGAATCCAATGAGTACAGTACAGTACAGTACTTCTAGGCCAAATATCTAAAGAGCACAGTACAGTATACTGTACTGTACTCGAGTACTCGTACTTTTTAAGAGTTAAAAAGTTACTCGCGGCAACACTGGTTAGAAATCGTCGCACAGCATGCATGGTAGTGTTAGTGGTACTGTACTGGTACTTACAAAAGGTGTGCGCGTTTATTGGAGTGGGCGCTTATTTTCTCAACATCCCGCTAGGAGGGGCGCTTATTGGAGGGGGGCGCCTATTCGAGGGGGGGGGGCTTATTGGAGGATTTACTTACCGTAAATACACAAATACTTACACAAATAATTCTTAAAATAAACAAATTCTAAAACACTTACAGGCTTCTTTATGTATCGGGCTTCAACGGAGAAGCCATGCACGTCTATACTGTGGGGCAGGATTTCTCGGTTGAACATCGACTTGTGAGAGACTGAACCTTGCTTGAACCACGTTTTGAGAACCTTTTGCAACGAATACCCGCTACCTACACAGGGTGACCAATAGAAACTCATTAAGTTTCAGTTTCAGTTAAAATTATGGTGTTGGCTGAGTTTCTGTTTCAGTTTCAGTTTTAGTTATGGAATCCGCGCCAGTTTCGATTCAGTAATGAAGGTTCAGAAAGTCACAACGAACTGCTCAAAATCATTCATCCGGGATGATATTTCAGTTCAAAAGTTCAAAAGCTTATTGTGGATAAATCGCACATCACATAGGGCGTTATCCCCTGCAAGCAGAGGAGTATGTACCACAAAGGCAGAGAAATGTACAAAGATTTAGTGTACCTACGTTTAGTGTACAAAGAAGCAATTTCAAACTTGGGATGGCATCCTTGCATATTTGGACCTAAATTACGAACAAAACGTCTACATATGTGGGAAAATTGGGCTAGGATTTTTTGAAAATCTGCTGAAATTCAGCAAAGTGTGACATTAAAATAACTGAAACAAAACTGTGAGTTTCAGTTTTAGTTTCAGTTTCAGTTTTGCAATCCGCACGAGTTTCGATTCAGTTTCAGTTTCAGTTAACTGATTGTAACTGAAACTGAAACTAAAACTAGTTTAGGTTTCTATTGGCCACCCTGCACCTACATCAATACAGTACGACTCATGAAGTGCGTCCATGTCTAAACTACGTTTGTACAGGGTGGGCCAAAAAAAGTGAGACCCCTAACTTTGCGGCCGCCGTTCTCAAGCATGACTGCGCCGATTGACTTCAAATTTGGTGACAACACACTACAGAGTGTTGTTGATCGTCGGTACAAATTTCAAACAATTCAGTGCATCTCACGCCAAATGGCAGCTACGCGCGTAACACCATGCCGAAAATTGGGTGCGGACGGCGAAGAGGAGGATGGCCATGTGAGTCGTCATCCGTAAGATAGTGATCGGAATGCAGTTCGTTAGACGGTGTGGGACAACGTGTGACTATCAAACATTACACTGTCAAAAAATCTCAGAGATAACGAATACACTGTGGAGTCTACGGATGTCTACCGTCACCCCATTACCAGCGTGTGGCATCTGAAGGATGTGATTGTGCAAGAGTTATGAGTTTAACGGACAATTCGATCTACCGGTTTCGGCCCCCGCTTGCAGCAAGTGGTCGACCAGGGTGGCGGCCCCATCGAACAGCCCGAATCTATGATCTCAGAATTTGCCGCCATCCTCCTCTTCGCCGTCCGCACCCAATTTTCGGCATGGTGTTGCGCGCGTAGCTGCCATTTGGCGTGAGACGCACAGAATTGGTTGAAATTTGTACCGACGATCAAAAACACTCTGTAGTGTGTTGTCACCAAATTTGAAGTCAATCGGTGCAGTCATGCTTGAGAACGGCGGCCGCAAAGTTAGGGGTCTCACTTTTTTTGGCCCACCCTGTATGTACCTGCAGTACGTACACCGATCGTACACCAAAGTAGCATCAGACTTTACAATAACGCATAATACTCTCTGTTTTAGAAGATTCCGCTGTTTTCCCACCCCGACAACGTGTTTGTGGAGCGGACGACGGGCGACATTCTGATCGGTTGTCATCACGAACTGTACAAGGTTGAGAGTCTGCCTAGCCAGGTACATACGAGATGCAAACTTTGTTCGTTGGTTCATTGATTCGCTGTGAATTTTCTTAGGCCAGTAATTCACGCAACGAATTGAAAAGCAGGGAAGCGGGGATGGTGGGGTGCAATTTCGTTTCTTCTAACTTTTGCCATCGTTTATTAATCGGTACAAGTACTGAATCACTCCAACAAATACCATAATCGAGTCTTGTTACATTCGTTGATGTCATTTGAATTGTCGATTACTAACAAATTATTCCATCGCAGGTTGTGCGCTTCCGTCTGGCCGACGACTTCAGCTATCGCTCGAGCGAAATCTACGCAAACGACGGCTCTGAATTGAACGGAAGCTCGGGCGGAGTGCTACACGACGATCAGCTGCTGATCGGCACCGTCACTAGCCGCCTGATGCACTGCCAAATCGAGTATGAGAAACCCTTCTGATATGGCAACATCCGGCCTACATTCTTCGTCCCAGGAAACACTGGTGACAGACGCTAGCGATTGTTCATGTCATGTTCCAGTGACGCGTTAGGGACTAACATTAGATGTGCGCGCACACGAGGACCGTTTGAGAAACGCAATGTTTGCTGCCATGGAAGAAAGCGTTTGCTTCAGTTCGATTGGCCAAATCCAAAGCCGATCGATTGACTGACTACATTCGACCATTTTGGCGCAATGCAATCGCAGATTGGGGAGTTGTAATCTATCGTCCCAAATCAATATCCGCAACCTCCATGGGCGGACATGGATGGTCGGTTTTGCGACTATACTGTTGGTAGCTTCATACCGAGAGTACAATTTCGATCTCGGCAGTAACTGATTTATACATGTATCTATTTGCAACCATTGATTGCCCACTAGGTAACCGCATTAGGACGAAACTGAAAATTCAACCACACGAAACGTGATCTAATGCGACGGGCGTGTTAGGGGCAGACACGATTCTCCGCGCTGTAAAAGACGGCAGTTGGACGCGCAGTAGCTTTTGCTCGAACTCAATAGTGCACAACTGTAGTACGACTGGTCTTCACAAAGACAGCGTTGTCAGTCTTTGAGATTGAGAAAGGACATCATGCATCTGACCAACAAGGCTGCAGCTCTGAGTGCCGGTGTCACATGCCAAAACCGCCCCCATGCCAGAACCGCCCCCCGGCGGTTTTGGCATATGCCAGTTTCGCCCCCCGGCGGTACTGGCATATGCCAAAGTCGCCCCCTTTATGCCAATATCGCCCCCTTCCCGCTTTCACTTCGGGTGAGAAGGGAGAACAAGTTGTTCGTGATGATAGATCGGTAATTGTGTAACTCCTTAATCTAATCTATCCCAAAATGACATCTGCTTGCCACTTGACGCTGCCAGCGGCTAGCGCAGATATGTATGTAGGTAGTCAAGTTATACTCAGTCAACTGAGACTACGCTGGGACATTCTGAATGAGTCCACCAATTCACTCCACTACAATCTATAATTCCAGTGCTGAAATCTCAAATCCTAAGTCCAGCATTCCTCCAGATCCTCTCTGTCTGAAGTGTACTAATTTCCAAGTTATGCCTGAAACTGAAATCATATTACGTACGCAGTTAAAGTTACATGTTAAGCGTTTGATTTAAGTGACTGGACGACAAATGGAACTAGAAGTGCAGTCTTTCCAAATGGTGGTCTCGCCAAGCCTTGGTTGAGTTGAGATCACGAGACGCGCTGTCGGTGTAAACTGTCAGTGGGATGCTTAGCCAAGGTTGATGCTTACGATCGGCTGCTTCCGCTTACGATCGCCGCTTGCGAGGCTTTGCACCCTGGTGTTCTCTTTGGACTCGGGTAGTCAGTATAGCATTGCATCCTCTAGGCAAAGCCTAGGCCGCGAGACTACCAAACTGAAGTCTCCAAACTGGTAACACCATTTGTGGCTGTAGTGAGCGGCAAGTCAATGACCGGAATGTGAATAGCTTTCAAGGGACAGATGGCGGACCCCACAAACCGAATCCTAGTTGATTCGTTTGCTCGGAATGATCACAGACCGACACGCAAACTCGTATTCTCGTAGTTTGGCAAATTTGACCATGGCACTCGGGTGCATCCCACAAGGTCATAGCCCAAGTGTGAATGCCTAGGCATAGATAGGAGATAGGCACAGCACTTTCTAAACAACAATCTCTCACTCGATTCTCTTACACGTGCATCTTTCCTTTGCAAGCATCACCAGCCACTGTATTCGGCACGCGAGCGGTCATGGCTGCTGCGTGAGGCAGACCAAATTCGATGGCAGGTACTTTAGAAAGAGGGGGGCGGAATTGGCATAAAGGGGGCGGTATTGGCATGTATGCCAAAACCGCCGGGGGGCGAAACTGGCATATGCCAAAACCGCCGGGGGGCGGATTTGGCATAGAACGGTTTTGGCATGTGACACCGGCTACACCAATGGCGTGACGATGACGGCGGAAAAGGTGCCTTCTATGTACAATGGCGGTTTCGGTGATCGACGTTACGCGCTGTAGTGTGACGAAACATATAGTGTACCTATGTAATCGTATTAAATGGTGATAATTACATGTTCACCACTTCAGTTCGGCATTGAACCTGAAGTCGTGGAGAAAGCGATCATGTTTGTGGCGCAAAAGGTTGCTCCGTTGTCGGCGGCGGCAGCGATGACGACGACGACGACGACGACGACGACGACGACGACGACGACGACGACGACGACGACGACGACGACGACGACGACGACGACGACGACGACGACGACGACGACGACGACGACGACGACGACGACGACGACGACGACGACGACGACGACGACGACGACGACGACGACGACGACGACGGTGGTGAAGTATAGCAAACAAAACGTTAAACTCTGTTCTAGAACGCGTTCGATGTGATCAAGGAAGGAGCGGCGAAAGACAGTTTCCAATCGGTTTTTTCAGATTTTGCTCGATTGCATTCTATGTCGACGTTTCCCCGTAACAGCTCGGCGTCAGTCCGGCCGAGGTGATGCAGAAGATGGCGCAGGACGTCTGAGAATCGAGAAAGAAGACCTATCGAGTCGAGAAAGAAATCGAAATATTTCACCAGTTCGAATACACATAGGCTACATAGTTATTAGCAAGCGTTCACGGCAACTTCACAATTCGTTCTCACCATCATTGTAGCGAGTAGCGTAGAGCGAGTAGGCATGCAACCCATGTTCTCTTCTTTGACGGGGTGGAATTGATCGTGCGAGAAGGTTCCGCTGCATTTGACCCACCAATTTCTTTGTTGGAATATCCCCATTAGAACTGGATTAATGCAGGCGCCTGTGTAGCCGACGCTACGGTACACTGCATTCCTTTTCTGCTACATCGATCGCGCAACATGGCTGGAAGAAGATTGGAGAAGAGCCAATGGCAATTGCACGCCATAAATTGCCGAAATCACAACACACTCGCGTCGCACAACGATTGAATAATATGGCGAATTTTGTGTGTCGAAATGACCCTTCTTCCCGATCTTCAGACACCCCCGGATTCCATTCCAAGCCTGCCGAGCGTGCATGCATGCAGACGCGAAACAGCCGGGAGTTTTCCATTTTGCGCACGTCATGTTTCGCGCCCAAAGTTCGCTTGCGCGAAGGTAGTAACTCGCCATCCCGCGCTTTTACTGACTGACTAGTGACTGCACACTACACTACAGGCGAATTCACCAGTTGTTTAACTCGAGGTGCGCACCGCACCCATTAGGTACACACGCCATGTCTCCAAAGTTCATGACGAATTTTACATTATTCCTCTCACTTTTACCCTTCGCTTTGTCTGGAAGTCACTGCAAGCACGGTCATGTGGACCAACTGACCTGTGTTGGACCGCCGGAAGAGTGCGACTGCATCTGTAACAAGGGTTGGACTGGCTCTATCTGCGACAAGATTCAGTGTGAGCACAGCGGTGAGAGATACGTTGATGACACCGGTATTGAGAAGTGCAAATGCCACCCCCTGTGGACGGGGCCGCAGTGAGTTGGGATTTCAGCATGCTTGACTGTCGTAATTTTGAATTTCTTGTCTCTTGAATGTATAATAATATGGTGTAACTCGTTAATCATAATTAACGTCA
>JASAMZ010008969.1:0-45000 GCA_030248115.1 Linhomoeus sp. GSCO2_2 | reverse complement strand
TGAGGCGAGAAGGCGTCCAGATTGTCTGTAGAGTAGACAGGGGGAACCAATTCGTAATCGAGTCTCGCAAAGTGGAGAATCAGTCCCAACTGGCGAGCGGACAATCCCAGATCGGGACAGAGGAGAGAAGACTTTAGTTTAGTCAAGCTTTGGACGCATTCGGCCACATATGGAGGCCAGCGGTGCGTCGCCACCTTCAACTTCATGTCGGCGTTCCACTATTCAATTTGCTCAATCTTCTTCATGATTTAGTTCAGAATTGTTTTTCAATATTGGAAATGCTCAGTGCGATAGCGAGACTAATAAAACTGATAAGCCAACTTGGCAAGGAGCCTGCAAGAAAGCAAATATGGCGACGCGCCTTGACTTCGCACTTCTAGTCTCACCTACATACAAAGCAGTCGTGTGGGAAAGTACTGTAAGTGAGAAAATGCAAATGTTTGAATCTCGTTATAGGTCGTGGGTGCGTTCAGAACGGCATGCATTAAGTAGACATATGGATACCAGGCTGTGGGCGGAGGGGGGCTCTTGTATGTGGGAAAATTGTGCGAACCCATGCGAAACATGTGGACACTTTAAAACTAAAGGAACTTGCGCGAACAACTTTCTTGAGGTGAATTACAATCGCATGACAAGCAGCCAGCGGAATAACCAAACCTGAAAAATTCTTCGAAAAAGGAATTTCTTTTGTGCAGTCTAAAACTAAAAACTTTACCTGAATAATTCCGGAGCCAGATTTAAAATTGACCTGTGTGTACTATCTGAATAGTTTCTACCGTTTCTGGCAGGCCTGCGCCAAATCAAAACGTCAAATTTCACAGCGTTCCGCTCCGTTTGCTGTTATGTAACTCCTCCAATGACCACAGCATCAATTAGGTTGGTTCGAATACCTCCATGTTTTGCGAAGTCAGCGAGACGCAAACCCAACACTGCGAGCAAAGTCAATCTATTCTGGCTAAGTCAATGCAAACACTGTGTGTATCAGTGGCAAAGCGGAAGTGCATATGTAGGTGGGTAGGACTGTCGTGAAAGCAAAGTAGTTCGCGGTTTTGAATTCGGACATCGGTGTGGATAGATTTCCGCAGTGCTAAAAGGGAAACGCGATATGCTGTCTTCTAACCGCCTTTATGCGTTTGAAGCAGTAAATGCTTGAGTATGCAAAGCCCCCGTCCGCAGCCTCTGTTGACGGCGAGATTTCTGAACGTTTGAAATCAACACCTTTAGTCAGTGTGCACAATGTGTCACTACTGTTGAGTGGGAAGGCACCATCCCTCCATCCTCCAACCACCCTCTCCACGAGAAATGCAGAAAACATTTCGCCCGCGATGTTATTGAAATATTCCATGCGTCGTCATCCACAATACAGACAGATGGAAGTTTGACGCCGACGAAAACGAGGCGATTAGCGTCGTTATTTCAACGTCGCTGAACCATTGTTAATGTGGTTGGAACGAACGCATCGGCGAGTTGTTTCCTCAATGCCACCTCTGACAGTGACATTACGGAGGCATCACGCGATACACACGTCTTATTCGGAAGTGCAAACTCGTTTCTGTCACCATTGCGCCGCGTGCGCGAGTGAGCTACTCCACAAATGCATGAGCTGTGTGAGTGAGCGTGTACGCGCCCCAAAGTGTACTAACGCGCGAATTTCCACAGTGCGCAAGTTTTAACTTAGCCGCCAGTTCAGCGCTGCCAATGCGGACGGCGCTTCAGAGGCTGTTTGGCAAATGACGCCCTGCGACGCTTTGGCAATGTCCGTTGCTCCTTTGCTGCTGTGCTTAAGTCTGGTCTTGTGCCAAGCGGCGCATGAACAAAGCGTGACAATGCCCAATCCGATCGAAAATCTGGAGTGCCAGAACGACGGCTTACTACAGAAAGGTGTGTTTGCAAAATATTGACGCTCACATTAATAAATGATGATGTAATTGGTGCAATACTCTCCAAAGGCGAGTTGCATAAACATCTGAACTAGCCGTTCCTTCCCGTTGCAGAAGAATTCCTGAGATCTGAATATCATGGAATGTAGTCGTCAATGGCCGTAATGTCCTGTTGCATGATCTGTCCTGTTCAAGGTCTGTCCGTTGCAAGGTCTGTCCCGTTGTGAGCCAACGGCGCTGGTCGCCTCGCACGCGCGCCGCAACGTCCGCCCTGTTCATTGTCAAGGTCTGACCTGTTGCAAGATTTGCCCTGTTGAAGGGTCTGCCCTATTCCAGGGTTTGTCCTGTTGAAAGGCCTGTCCTGTTACAAGGCCTGTCCTGTTGCAAGATCTGCCTGTTGCAAGATTTGCCCTGTTTTAAGATCTGTCCTGTTGCAAGATCTGTCCTGTTGCAAGATTTGCCCTGTTGTAAGATCTGTCCTGTTGCAAGATCTATCCTGTTGCAGGGTGTGTCCTGTTGCAAGATCTGTCCTGTTGCAAGATTTGCCCTGTCGTAAGATCTGTCCTGTTGCAAGATCTGTCCTGTTGCAGGGTCTGTCCTGTTGCAAGATCTGTCCTGTTGCAGGGTCTGTCCTGTTGTAAGATCTGTCCTGTTGCAAGATGTGTCCTGTTGCACGATCTGTCCTGTTGCAAGATGTGTCCTGTTGCAAGATCTGTCCTGTTGCAAGATTTGCCCTGTTGTAAGATCTGTCCTGTTGCAAGATCTGTCCTGTTTCAGGGTCTGTCCTGTTGCAAGATCTGTCCTGTTGCAAGATCTGTCCTGTTGCAAGATCTGTCCTGTTGCACGATCTGTCCTGTTGCAAGGTCTGTCCTGTTGCAAAATCTGTCCTGTTGCAAAATCTGTCCTGTTGCAAGATTTGTCCTGTTGCAAGATTTGTCCTGTTGCAAAATCTGTCCTGTTGCAAGGTCTGTCCTGTTGCACGATCTGTCCTGTTGCAAATGTGTCCTGTTGCAAGATCTGTCCTGTTGCAAGATTTGCGCTTTTGTAAGATCTGTCCTGTTGCAAGATCTGTCCTGTTGCAGGGTCTGTCCTGTTGCAAGATCTGTCCTGTTGCAGGGTCTGTCCTGTTGTAAGATCTGTCCTGTTGCAAGATGTGTCCTGTTGCACGATCTGTCCTGTTGCAAGATGTGTCCTGTTGCAAGATCTGTCCTGTTGCAAGATTTGCCCTGTTGTAAGATCTGTCCTGTTGCAAGATCTGTCCCGTTGCAGGGTCTGTCCTGTTGCAAGATCTGTCCTGTTGCAAGACCTGTCCTGTTGCAAGATCTGTCCTGCCTGATGCACGATCTGTCCTGTTGCAAGGTCTGTCCTGTTGCAAAATCTGTCCTGTTGCAAAATCTGTCCTGTTGCAAGATTTGTCCTGTTGCAAGATTTGTCCTGTTGCAAAATCTGTCCTGCTGCAAGATTTGTCCTGTTGCAAGATCTGTCCTGCTGCAAGATTTGTCCTGCTGCAAGATTTGTCCTGTTGCAAGATTTGTACTGTTGCAAAATCTGTCCTGTTGCAAAATCTGTCCTGTTGCAAGGTCTGTGCTATTGCAAGATGTGTCCTGTTGCAAAATCTGTCCTGTTGCAGAAGGTCTGTCCTGTTGCGAGCCAATGGCGCTGGTCGCCTCGCGCGACCATCCTGTTGCAACGTCTGTCTGTACTGTTGCAACATTTGTCCTGTTGCAGAAAGTCTGTCCTGTTGCAAGCCAACAGCGTTGACTGCCTCGCGAACGCGCCGTACAAAGCGCAGCGCAAAAAATGATAGAAAGCGGACAGATTTTCCGGTTGCAAGATCTGTCCTGTTGCAAGATTTGTCCTGTTGCAAAATCTGTCCTGTTGCAAAGGTTTGTCCTGTTGCGAGCCACCGGCGCTGGTCGCCTCGCGCGACGATCCTGTTGCAACGTCTGTACTGTTGCAGCGTCCTGTTGCAGAAAGTCTGTCCTGTTGCAAGCTAATGGCGCTGACTGCCTCACGAACGCGCCGTACAAAGCGGCGCGCAAAACAAATGCTAGAGAGCGGGCCGATTGTCCTGTTGCAAGATCTGTCCTGTTGCAAGCGAAATAGTCGCTGAAGCGGCTTGAATTGCCTGCGCGAGCATTGTCGTACTGTTCGGCTCTGTTGAATTGCACATTGCAAGGTTCTCTGCTGTACTGCGCACTGCCGCACTGTTCGCTTTTGCAAGGCTCTGCTACCGTGCATTGCCGTACTGTTCAGGCAAAGCCTGCGTTGAAGGCAGGCAGCAACAGGCGACGCTGGCCGTGCAGCGATTGATTCTCTGCGGCCGATCGATCGAAGCGAGCGAGCTTCTCTGCGGGACGCCGCTGGCGTCCTGCTGGCTTCCTAGCGCGTGCGTGCTGAAGCTTGGCGTGGCGAAGTGCTAGCGAGGCAAGCGCATGCTGAAGCGTCGCGTGGCGAAGTGCTAGCGAGGCAAGCGTACTCGGACGGACAGACGGACAGACAAAACACCTAGCTGGCATAGTAATGTAGACTAGAGCCTTTAGCCCGTAGGAGAATCTCTATGGTCAATAGCCCATGAGTGATCTGTAGAGCATGAAGGAGATAACGCAATCATCGATTTCAGTGCACCACAGGATATTACAGTTCGATCTCAAGTCATTTGACACTGTGCCCCAGCCAGGGCTTACATTTGGGATCGTGCCAGCTCCCATGCCTGTAAATACACAATAGACGCTTTGCTTTAGCCCGTAGACAATTGGGTTTAGCCCGTAGGGCATTTCAGATGGATCTCAAGTCATTTGACCTGTGACCCTGCCAGTGCCTACGTTTAGGATCGTACCAGCTCCCGTGCCTGTAAATACACAATAGATGCTTGGATTTAGCCCATAGACATTTGGGTTTAGCCCGTAGGACATTACAGATAGATCTCAAGCCATTTGACACTGTGCCCCTGCCAGTGCCTACATTTAGGCTCGCACCAGCTCCCGTGCCTGTGAATACACAATAGACACTTGGGTTTAGCTCGTAGACATTTGGGTTTAGCCCAATGGAGATTTCAGATAGATCACAAGTAGTTTGACATAGATCCAAAGTAGTTATTCTCTGTACCCCTGCCACTGCCTGCGATTACCATCCCTTGCCAGCGAATACACTTTGGAGTCTCACCACGACAACTCTGTAGTGAATAGTGACACTGCAAAGCGCTCTTGGTGCAAAATCAGACGTCAGTGACAGCGCGAGGTGACTTATGTGCTCAGAATGTACTGGAGCAGTCGATATTTTCGAAATATTTTAGAATTTGGAGGTCGACCAAAGTAAACAAACCTTCATGCACAACTACGTGTTATGACGGTCAGTTTAAGCCATAGATCATCGCGATCCGTCAACTGTGTCTAGAGTTATGGCGCACACAGACAAACAAACAAACAAACAGATGGACACAGTTAGGCGCCATAGTATATAGGACTAGTGCCTTTAGCCTGTAGGAGAATCTCTATAGTCCCAAGAGCACTGTCGTTACGCAATTGTCATGAAGCTACCGATGGCGCACACCACTGGTCAGAACATGCAGCGACTTATGGCATGCCACAGCGAGTATTTGGCTTTAGCCTATAGATGACTTCAGGTTGTGCCTGTGCCACTGCCTACAACTACACCTGGTCACGTGCCTGTGAATACACATCAAAGGCATTTGAGTTTAGCCTGTAGATGCTTGGCTTCAGCCCAGAGTCGATTTTAGATTGTGCCCCTGCCAGTGCCTACGATTAGCCTTGCGCCACTCACCATGCCTGTAAATACACCTCGGAGTCTCAAGACGACAACTCTGTAGTGAATGGTGACACAATACTGCAAAAGTGGCATGAAAGAAACTGTCAGCCACTCCTTAGTGCTCAAAGTGTACTGCGCAGCCGATATTTTCATAATTTTTGTGGAATTTAGTAACTTGCGAAAGTTTTAAGATAGGAGGGGATTCCTTCCAGTCCACGACGGTCAGTTTAAGCTATAGATCTCCAGGATCCATCGCCCGTGTCGCGAGAAAATGGCCGGACAAACAAACAAACAAACACACAAACAAACACATATAACGTATTGCTGTGAGTGTTTTAAAGGAGGGCTTCTGGTTTCGGCTTTCCGGGCGCGCCCGCCCGGGTCCTTTTGCGCTCTTCTGGCTCCTTTCTGGGGGTTCTTGGGGCCTTGGGATCGCGGTTTTTTTTTGGCAGCCCGCTTTCTGGCGGTTGTTGCGGCACTTGGGATCGCCTGGGGGATTTTTTTTTGGGTAAGTTGTTGTAAACAAGGGTTTAAAAAAACGAAAGTATTTCTTTAGGAATGACCGTTCAACAACTGCCTCAACGTAATCTTTCAAACGGTCGAACGAATGCCGCTCTACAGCGTAAGACGAGCGAGTTAAGGCCGATTTGCTGTTTGAACCTTTGAGTTACTGTAGCTCGCGAAATTCAAACTTTCAAATCTCGACTTCTCTTAACGGAATGATCAGTGTGCCGAAACCTATTCAACAAACTCAAGATCGTCTCTCTATGACGAAAGACGAGCGAGTTAGATAAGTTTTGCGTTATAAACCTTTGGGTTACTGTAGCTCGCGAAATTCAAACTTTTGAGTTTCGACCAATAGAAGAACAAATGATCAGTGAGTCGAGAGCTATCCAACCAACCCAAGATCGTCTCCCTACGACGCACGCTGAGCGAGTTAGAGCGATTTCTGCCTTAAAAACGCGAGAATGTCGCTTTTCGTGTTGCGTGTTTGCGTAATTAAGAAAATTTTTAATGCCAAACGAAAGAGCACGTCGAGACCTTTTACTTGACCTATCGCACGCCGCTCGACGACACAAGACGAGCGAGTTAGAGCCGTTTTGCGTTTAGACCGTCGGGTTACTGTAGCGCGCGCAATTCAAAGTTTTGAATTTCGAAGTCTCCTAGCGACATTACCAGTGAGTCGAGACCTATCCATAAAGTCCAAGATCGCCTTCCTACGACTTACCAACGCCGAGATCTGAGAGCGTGACGAACGAACGAACGAACGAACGCACGCACGCACGAACGCACGATAAGCTCTCGTAGGGGTTCGCCCGGCTGAGGCGAGGCGAAACAAGCTGTTTTAAAAAAGTTGAGTTGTTTTATTAATACAGAGTGGTTTGTGGGTGTTTTAAAGTGGAAGAGTAAAAGAGTGGATACTTTTGTAAAGTATTTCGAAGCCTTTCCGATATGACGCGCGCCCGCCCGGAGTCCACTATTCATGCGCTACTTCCGACACGCTCCTTTCTGAGGGGTTCTTGCAGGGCAACATTGGGATCGCCCGGGATTATTTTTTTGAGCAAGACACACGCATTTCTAAGCGGTTGTTGCAGGGCAACATTGGGATCGCCCGGGATTAATATTTTTTGCATACAAAGTTGTTCGTAAGACAAGGGTTTAAAAAAACAAAAGTATTTCTTTAGGAATGACCGTTCAACAACTGCCTCAACGTTAGCCTTCAAACGGTCGAACGAATGCCGCTCTACAACGTAAGACGAGCGAGTTAGGGCCGATTTGCTGTTTGAACCTTTGAGTTACTGTAGCTCGCCAAATTCAAACTTTCGAATCTCGACTTGTCTTAACGGAATGATTAGTGTGACGAAACCTATTCAACAAACTCAAGATCGTCTCTCTACGACGAAAGACGAGCGAGTTAGATAAGTTTTGCGTTATAAACCTTTGGGTTACTGTAGCTCGCGAAATTCAAACTTTTGAGTTTCGACCAATAGAAGAACAAATGATCAGTGAGCCGAGAGCTATCCAACCAACCCAAGATCGTCCCCCTACGACGCACGCTGAGCGAGTTAGAGCGATTTCTGCCTTAAAAACGCGAGAATGTCGCTTTTCGTGTTGCGTGTTTGCGTAATTAAGAAAATTTTTAATGCCAAACGAAAGAGCACGTCGAGACCTTTTACTTGACCTATCGCACGCCGCTCGACGACACAAGACGAGCGAGTTAGAGCCGTTTTGCGTTTAGACCGTCGGGTTACTGTAGCGCGCGCAATTCAAAGTTTTGAATTTCGAAGTCTCCTAGCGACATTACCAGTGAGTCGAGACCTATCCATAAAGTCCAAGATCGCCTTCCTACGACTTACCAACGCCGAGATCTGAGAGCGTGACGAACGAACGAACGAACGAACGAACGCACGCACGAACGCACGATAAGCTCTCGTAGGGGTTCGCCCGGCTGAGGCGAGGCGAAACAAGCTGTTTTAAAAAAGTTGAGTTGTTTTATTAATACAGAGTGGTTTGTGGGTGTTTTAAAGTGGAAGAGTAAAAGAGTGGATACTTTTGTAAAGTATTTCGAAGCCTTTCCGATATGACGCGCGCCCGCCCGGAGTCCACTATTCATGCGCTACTTCCGACACGCTCCTTTCTGAGGGGTTCTTGCAGGGCAACATTGGGATCGCCCGGGATTATTTTTTTGAGCAAGACACACGCATTTCTAAGCGGTTGTTGCAGGGCAACATTGGGATCGCCCGGGATTAATATTTTTTGCATACAAAGTTGTTCGTAAGACAAGGGTTTAAAAAAACAAACGTATTTCTTTAGGAATGACCGTTCAACAACTGCCTCAACGTTAGCCTTCAAACGGTCGAACGAATGCCGCTCTAAAACGTAAGACGAGCGAGTTAGGGCCGATTTGCTGTTTGAACCTTTGAGTTACTGTAGCTCGCCAAATTCAAACTTTCGAATCTCGACTTGTCTTAACGGAATGATTAGTGTGACGAAACCTATTCAACAAACTCAAGATCGTCTCTCTATGACGAAAGACGAGCGAGTTAGATAAGTTTTGCGTTATAAACCTTTGGGTTACTGTAGCTCGCGAAATTCAAACTTTTGAGTTTCGACCAATAGAAGAACAAATGATCAGTGAGTCGAGAGCTATCCAACCAACCCAAGATCGTCTCCCTACGACGCACGCTGAGCGAGTTAGAGCGATTTCTGCCTTAAAAACGCGAGAATGTCGCTTTTCGTGTTGCGTGTTTGCGTAATTAAGAAAATTTTTAATGCCAAACGAAAGAGCACGTCGAGACCTTTTACTTGACCTATCGCACGCCGCTCGACGACACAAGACGAGCGAGTTAGAGCCGTTTTGCGTTTAGACCGTCGGGTTACTGTAGCGCGCGCAATTCAAAGTTTTGAATTTCGAAGTCTCCTAGCGACATTACCAGTGAGTCGAGACCTATCCATAAAGTCCAAGATCGCCTTCCTACGACTTACCAACGCCGAGATCTGAGAGCGTGACGAACGAACGAACGAACGAACGAACGCACGCACGAACGCACGATAAGCTCTCGTAGGGGTTCGCCCGGCTGAGGCGAGGCGAAACAAGCTGTTTTAAAAAAGTTGAGTTGTTTTATTAATACAGAGTGGTTTGTGGGTGTTTCAAAGTGGAAGAGTAAAAGAGTGGATACTTTTGTAAAGTATTCGAAGCCTTTCCGATATGACGCGCGCCCGCCCGGAGTCCACTATTCATGCGCTACTTCCGACACGCTCCTTTCTGAGGGGTTCTTGCAGGGCAACATTGGGATCGCCCGGGATTATTTTTTTTAGCAAGACACACGCATTTCTAAGCGGTTGTTGCAGGGCAACATTGGGATCGCCCGGGATTAATATTTTTTGCATACAAAGTTGTTCGTAAGACAAGGGTTTAAAAAAACAAAAGTATTTCTTTAGGAATGACCGTTCAACAACTGCCTCAACGTTAGCCTTCAAACGGTCGAACGAATGCCGCTCTACAACGTAAGACGAGCGAGTTAGGGCCGATTTGCTGTTTGAAGCTTTGAGTTACTGTAGCTCGCCAAATTCAAACTTTCGGATCTCGACTTGTCTTAACGGAATGATTAGTGTGACGAAACCTATTCAACAAACTCAAGATCGTCTCTCTACGACGAAAGACGAGCGAGTTAGTGCCGTTTTGTGCTTTTGCACCTTCGAATTACTGTAACTCGTGAAATTCAAACTTTTGAGTTTCGACCAATAGAAGAACAAATGATCAGTGAGTCAAGAACTATCCAGCAACTCAAGATCGTCTCTTTACGACGCACGCTGAGCGAGTTAGAGCGATTTCTATGCTAAAAACGCGAGATTGTCGCCTTTCGTGGTGCGTGTTTGCGCAATTAACAAATTTTTCACGCCAAGTGAAAAGCACGTCGAGACCTTTTAGTTGACCTATCGCACGGCGCTCTACGACGTAAGACGAGCGTGTTAGAGCCGTTTTGCGTTTTGCCCTTCAGGTTAGTGTAGCGCGCGCAATTCAAACTTTTGAATTTCAACTTCTCTTAACGGAATTATCAGTGTGCCGAAACCTATTCAACGAACTCGAGATCGTCTCTCTATGACGGAAGACGAGCGAGTTAGATAAGTTTCCCGTTTTAAACCTTTGGGTTACTGTAGCTCCCGAAATTCAAACTTTTGAGTTTCGACCAATAGAAGAACAAATGATCAGTGAGTCGAGAGCTATCCAACTAACCCAAGATCATCTCATTGCGACGCACGCTGAGCGAGTTAGAGCGATTTCTGCGTTAAAAACGCGAGAATGTCGCTTTTCGTGTTGCGTGTTTGCGTAATTAAGAAAATTTTTTGTGCCAAACGAAAGCGCACGTCGAGACCTTTCAGTTGACCTATCGCACGCCGCTTTACGACGTAAGACGAGCGAGTAACAGCCGTCTTCAGTTTGAACCTTCGGGTTACTGTAGCGCGCGCAATTCAAACTTTTGAACGCCGATTTCTCGAGGCACATTACCAGTGAGTCGAGACCTATCCATAAAGTCCAAGGTCTCCTTCCTACAACTTTCCAACGGCGAGATCTGAGAGCGTGACGGACGAACGAACGCACCCACGAACGCACGATAAGCTCTCGTAGGGGTTCGCCCGGCTGAGGCCGGGCGAAAAAAGTGAACAGACATCATACAGGCACTCTCCAAAGATGGACCTTAGCCGAAGGCGAGGAGGAGGGCTCGTCGAAGAGAGCCCACATCTTGGGTTTGAACCTCTGCCAGGCGGTCAGCGTGTGACTGTAGTAGTCGTCCTCCCAGCCAAACTTTTTGTAGATCTCCTCCTCGTTGGTGAAGCGGTCGTCGTCCGCGTCTGAGTCATAGAACCCATTACAAGCGCACTGCTGCGAGTTGATCAAATTGTGATCGAAGCGAATGTGATAGCGTTGTGTCAACCAACCGATGTCCAACTTCTCCAGTATCTGCAACACCTCCTGCGTGTCCCTGTGCTGCGTGTAGGTCATCCAGCAGCAGGGCTCCACCTCGTTCGCGTCGATTCCCCAGTACTGCAACGGAGAATGTCTCGGAGAGATGTCATAAAGGCCCATCGAACGATTTGCTTTGTTGCGTTGAGAACTTTGTTACGCAGATGAACTACAATGTACCTGGGTTAAAGGCCGGGATGTTTGTGTTTGTTCCTCTTTCGAAAGCGTTTCAATTGGGCTACTTAGAAAGTCCCGACCGCTAATAGTACTAATCGTGACACGAATAACAGTATCACAAACAAAGTACCTACCGTTAGTTGTGTTTAGCATGGTGTGCCACATACGACAAGCGTTTGCTGAGCTTCGTTCGCTAGATCTCAGCTCAGCTATGAAGTGCCGGCGCGACCTCATCAGTAGATGACTGGCACTTTTAGGCATCGAATTAATGGGGCAAAATATCGTTTATTCAACACATCTCTGTTACAGTACCCCCTACAAACTTCTTGGCAATGCACCAGCTCCACTTGTTCCAGTGTACAGTACGCTCACCTTGAGCTCCTCCTCGAAGAGAGGTCCGCACACGTCGAGTGGGTAGTGCAGTTTGCCCGTCCTGTAGTAGTTGAGAATCTGAGCGAAGACCCCGGGGTGCCTATCGAAGAAATACTCGTTGAGTATGGGGTCGTAGTTGGCCAGATTCGTGGTGAGACGCGAGAGGCGCGTGGCCGGGATCTTCTTCAGGGTGTGCTTGTAGGTCTCGTGACGAATACCCCCGACGTTCAGGATCACACGGTACTCGCTGTCCATCGTCTGCGATTGGCTGCAATGGGGAGCGAAGCGGCGAGAACTGGGTTGAGGGAGTAACACATTTGGAAAGCAAGGTAGAGCAAACAGGGACAGTGTAACATCTTCGGGAGCATGAGACAAGGGGCAAGGTTGGATCCATGCTGAACTGAGGAGGGCCAATTTTCCGTGTTAATTGACTGTCGACGGTTTCAAGAGAGCTCCAAAGAAGTGGATCCAAACAGTCGATTTGTCAGCCTTGCTGCCTCCAGTGGACGTGTCTCTCGCGTTGCCGCATAGACAGACAGAAAGGTTTCGACAAGAGTATATAAGTATGACAATGGTTCAACCGCGTGATTCTTGCACGCTCGAACGTAACTGCTCGGCAGATGAACTTGATCTGGCCATGAGACAGCTACCTCAGACTGGAGAAGGAGGCGTCGAGGTTGACGGCCGAGAGCCGTCTTCTGGGGCTGGCGTGGGCGCCCAGTAGGCCCTGGTCGGCGCCCATGCCCTGCTTCAGGATCTCGCTGACCACGCCGCCGCCCTCCCCGTCGAGGCGCGCCTTCGACTCCTTCTTGTTAGAGCTCAGGCCGATCTTTGGCGCGCGCAGCGCCGACCCGTGCGTCGAGATCAGCATGATTGCGATTGGGTTGAGGATTACGAGTTCATATAATACGCCGACGCTCCTCCGGGAGCCGACGACCATACACACGGCCGGCCTCGTCCGCTAATCGGTCGACGGTAACAAATTATCGATTCGACTTCGGCGGCGCACAATGGGCGGCGCGCTCATGTTTTATTGACCATCAGGCGCCCAGGATGGGCGGGGGCAGGCGCACCGACGTAATTTGCGCCGGGCGGCGGCAAACGACGACAATGGCTCTGCCACCTCGACGACTGTTGCCAAGCGGGTTACACACCTCTTTCTGGTTGTCTCAAGAAGTCGACAACAAGTGTGAGTGGATATGCGGTGAGAGAGGGAAGGAGAAATCGGACTTCTCGAGTCCTGGTAGCTCAGCACTCGCTCCAGGAATAACAACCGCAGGCCCAGCGAGAAGAAGACGGATCGAGCTGTCAAAGCGCGCCCGCGCGACAGCTCATGAGGGACTAATCCGCCCTCGGCCGCCGCTGTGTTTGGAGGCGAGCAACCCAGCAGCGCGGTCAAAGATGGGATTCGATTTTCCGACTGGTTTCGTGCGGCGGGCCGTGGAAACTGGACAACGATGGTATCGCCGGAGAGATGGGAATGGCTGGGAATACAGCAGTGCGACTTGAATGGGTCAAATTTGACCGTTTCACCGCAAGCAAGTACTTGCGATTGGCTGGTATTTCAGGGCGCTTTTAATTTAATTCAAAAGCGCTTAGAAAATATACATTGCGCTTTTAAAAATGAACATACCGCTTTTCTTCATAGCCTCCGGAAAAATGACAACGCGCTTTTAAAAATGAACAATGCGCTTTTAAAAATGAAGAATGCGCTTTTAACTTGAACATGCCGCTTTTGACAGCAGCTGGACCGAAAATTGCACAAACCGCTTTTAAATTGAACAAGCCGCTTTTAAAATTGAACAAACCGCTTTTAAATTGAACAAACCGCTTTTAATTTGAACAAACCGCTTTTAACGCCCTGCTGTGTCGCGCACGGCATTGTCGCAACGTGACGTCGACGCGAACCACCCCAATTTGCTAGGGAAAGTTTGTCGGCGTGGCCATAGGCTAGTAGGCTTCAAAGTGCAAGTTGTTGCGAGCGCTAGCAGGGAAGGGGCACAGCCGGCCTAAGCAGGAGGCTAAGTATATGGGGGAGTGAGCACTCCACCTACGTTTGCACTAAAACTCGGCCGGCGTCGCGCCTGGCGGGTCTCAGCTGAGGCTTAGCGCGACCACCAACTTCAGGGCGCGCTCCGCGCGCCCTGAAGTCGGTCACCGGTCGCGTTAAGCCTAAGCTTCGACCCGCCAGACTGCGACGCCGACTGACTCTTGTGCACTGTGGGCGCAGGGCGAGCCTAAGCATAGCCTGCTTTGAAAGGAATACTCTGTGTCCGAAAGAAATATAACTGAATTTAAAATGTAATTTAAAAAGAATGTAATTTAAATGAATTGTAAATGCTCATTCGGGCATTTTTCTGGACTTTTGTCTCACAGCAGCAGACTTAAAAGCGCATTGTTCAAAATGAAAAGCGCATTGTTCAAAATGAAAAGCGCATTGTTCCAAATGAAAAGCTGCTCCTATATATGCGCTCTTAAAAGCGCATTGTTCCAAACGAAAAGCGCAATGTTCTAAATGAAAAGCGCTTTGTTCAGAATGAAAAGCGGTGACAGTTAAAAGCGCATTCTTCTAAATGAAAAGCTGTAGTTACAAATTAAAAGCTGCATATAATTGTCCCCCTTGCGATTCAGGTACAATGCTGCAATTTTTGGAGATGCTTATCCTTCATCACCATCTGCAGCACTTGGCTCATTCTCTCAGAGTGCTGAATCGATTGCACCTCTCGGCTGATCAGACTTCAGATCTTCCACGGCGCATTGGTAGACCAGACCACAGCTGGTAACAGGTGACCACCCACAACAAAGACTTCGAACTGATTAATGCATTGCTCTTACATTAGACATACTCAGTTTGCAACATCCACGATATACTGTAATACCTACCATCTTCGACGCTCCTCCATCGCCGCTCGGTAGTCACTGCCATCAATCTGTCCCCAGTGGACTACTGTACATCAATCTGTCGAAGAGCGCAACCACATGGCACATAGTACCTACAAAACAATGTAGATGCCTAATTGGGTAAAGGGCACACAATAAGTTCAAAATACTGCCCTGCGGGATTTGAAAGTCATGTGAATTGCAGGGAATCGACGTCATGCTAGTATACCCCGCGTTGACGCCCCCAGCGACATAGCTTTTAGAGGGTGAAAAGGGCTAGTCGTCCCAAAATCATTCATAAATAATTCACCGGCAGGGCAAACAAATCGAGCGGGTTGATTGGATGGATCGCGTGCGACGGAACAGAAGCCAAAAGGGGAAGCACCAGGCCTACTAAGTCGGGCAAAGGACCCCCTACTCGCTATGCTCGCCCCTGAACGAGGCGCGGCGCGGGCTCAGGGTCGCGTGCCGAGGTGGGCCCAGCGTGGTCGCCGCCAGGCCGAAGGTGCAATACTCGGACGCCATCAATCCTGCGCGCTTCTTGGCGCAATTTGGTCAATGGAGTTTGGTTGTTTGCTTGGGAAAGCCAGCGGCACTCACGTCAGTCGTCAAGTCGAACTGCGCCCTCCATGCACGAAATGGGCTCTTCTTCCAAGCGCCGTCGAAGCTCAAGTGTAGAGAAGACGGCCGGCCAATTCGCCGCGCACTAATAGCGGCGCTCTCTCGCCTAGTATAGCTGGAGAGTTCACAGTCCTCTAATAGCGGTCGACAGAAGCGGCCTTTCCCCCAGCCCGACTCGAGACTTGTTGTGGAAGTCGAGATTGAGGTATCGGGGTGGGGGGGGGGGGCGCTCCCTTGTCTTTGGAAGCCGGGGGGGGGGGCAGACAGGAAGAGGTGGGTTCGGGACTCGGTCGCTCTGTCCCGCCGCTAATTGCAGGTTACTTGGCCGAGAGAGAGAGAGAGTGGGGCAGGGGAAGGAGGGAGGCATGGAGTGACAACCGCCGTCGCGACTGGGCGCGCGGTCGCCAGCTTGACTTTCTCTGGAATGGGGGGGGGGGGGGGGCAGTCATGGCTAAAGGCTAATCCATAACACCGAAAGGAAGACCGTCGTCCCCGGCCGCTCTCGCTTCTCCCCTGTCAGCAGTGGTGACAGAGAGACACAGAGAACGAAGTCGTAAGACGACATGAGGAAGCCACGTTGCTTGGAGGAGAACGGTGGTCCGCTGAGAGCCTTGCGGAGGAGCAGAGAGCAGGTAAATGGAAAGGGTTTACGGGGAACTCCGGCGCGGGAAAACGTCTGCCGGCATCGGAAGAGTGATCTGTAGGCACGTGCACTCAGAGCGCAAAGCGCAACACGCGCACTACTTGAAGTTGTTACGAGTAAGCAATGCAATGGTTCTTTGGCATCATGCCCCTCAACAATGGAGGTTGTGAAAATAACAATGTCTGCGACAGAATGACGTTAAGCAAATGGCTTTGCAAGTACATGTGCAAGTGCAGGCTTGGCAAAGGTGCACTACAGCCGTAAAACGGGCGCCGTAAACCACCTTTGTCTCACCTTTTCTTCCGCGCGCAGTGCGCCTGAAAGTACGGCACGACGATTTCCTCAGAGTGTTGTCAAAGCCAGTGGCGCTATCATGTTAACCAATCTTTGAAGAATTCTAACCCCTCAGCTGCGCAGACCATTTAAACTCTTACGCAACTCTGAAGAATACTATTACTATGTCAAGATCGAAGCATTCAAATCTCCACGAATATTTCTGTCTCTCCCGAAACGCCTTCTGGTTTTGACAACACCGTCGGCTTCTGCTGTCGCTGTCCACTTCCTCCAGCGGGCGCCAGCAGCGCTTGATCCGCCGACTTATTGTTCATTTGCAGTGTTTGTGGCGGCTTAGGGAAGCAACATCTGTTGTTGCCAGTCTGCCAGCGACAGGTCACGGAATATCGCCGCTCATACACTATACATAACATAAAGCGCTGACGCGCCAGTCGATTTTGTGTGCGGGAGGAACGCTCTAAGATGGAGGGGAAGAGCCGCGGCAGAAATTGAGCCAATGACACTTCACAGAAGCCGGGCTGGACGGGCAACTTCGCCAAAGCCAAGTGTAATCATCGCATCGAGGTGTGGGGAAAGGGAGGATGAAAAGAATTTCAAAGTAGCCCACCGCCCCCCCCCCCCCTCCACAGCCTACATATGACTGATTGGGAGGGAGGGTGCGCGCGCCTTTTCCATACGCCGTACGTACGCGCCGGCTCGCCAGGGCGGAACCTGGCGGAGATCCACTTATCGGATGACGACGACGACGACGACTAAGCCGCTACGGCTTCTCAGCGGGCCGTTAGGCTCCTCGCTCAAGTCGCCTTTGAGCGATGACACTGCCGGCTTCGCGGCGCCACTGTAGAGACAGACGGCAGCCATCCCCCGCAAAAGAATCGCCGATGAATTATGGCGGAAGGGGGGACGTGCCAAATCCAATCGGGCGCAATTTATGGCCGCCGCCGGCGCCGCCTTCATTAGGGCCGATGAGAGTGAAAGGAAAGGAGCGCGGCGGCGAGTGCAACCGTCGAAGAAGGAAAAGAAGCAAGCAGCAGTCGCGAACCGAATTCGGATGGTGTTGCGCCACTTGAAGGTGCGGATCTTGTGGAGTCGGCGCTTGGCGCTGATCAGGTCCTCGGCCTCCAGCATGACCTTGCGCAGCTGGGCGCTCGTCTGCGAGTCGGAGCGACTGACGCGACGCCGACACTCCCCCTCTTCCTGGTCTTCGTCGTCGCCTTCTCCTCCTCCTGCTTCGCGTCGAACCTAAGCGGCAAAACGCTCTGCGTTTGGTTGTTGCCCTGTCCTCTAGGAACAGGACATGCTTGCCTTCAAACCAATTATACTGTCGTTTGCAGATCGTTACGGCGTATAGGGCCAGCTTGACTCGACAATTGGCAGCAACATTAGGCATGGCAGTAAAGCAACAACAGGACGTGGAACACGCTTGTCAAGATGACTGGCAAAGCCATCCAACTAGCCAACGAGTTACTGTATTGAAACGCCTTATAATACACGTAGCTCATTCGACCCAACTGTACACGTAGGTACATAGTTGCTGCCGCGCAAGCTGTTGGCCAGGACTTACAGCGCCGGATTCCTCGTCAAACTGCGGCTCCTCCATCGTGAGGAAAGAGTCGGGCTTGATGCGGAACGCCTGGCCGCGCCGGCGCGTCGTTCGACGGCGGATGGGGATGTCGTCGTCGTCGGCGTCATCTTCGTCATCCCTCTCCAACTGCACGTCGTCCACTTCGTGGACAATGGACAACTTCGGCGCTACCGGACCGATTTCTGAAACGGCGTCCATCTCGAGGGCACACAAACAACGCTAGCGCAAAGTTTGAGAGGTTGTAGCCGAGAAGCCGCGCAGTTGGTGACTTATGTACGCATCGACACGTGTGAAGACCCCGCAATTTGACGCCTATTCATGTCACCGACGAGCGTGTCAACAAATCCAATTTGGAAGTGACGAGCTCTAGTGCTCTCTCGCATCCGTTTGTGATTATCCTTTGGATTGTGGAAATTTGGTCTCTTCTAGAGCGTCCTGTAGCCAACCCAAAGCCACAAACGCAGCACGACCAGTTGAACGAACGCAATCAATCGGTACGAAGTGCATGCACTGTATTCGATCTGATTGTATGGCTCGACTGATGTAGTTATCAAATCGCTGTGGGTTTTACGATGGATTGCTATAGATATAGATTGCAACAAGATTACAGCGTACCTAATATGTGTGTGTACGTAGATAGAGTGACACGCCATGCAGATAGTGAATCGTCGCCAGGCCACGCGCGCGGCGTCTACCCCTCTCCGTTGTTCGTTCATTCGTTTCACTTGTTGTTCAAAGGCAACATCGGAGTGACGAATGTTGTTCTGCCTCGCGTACTTGCGTAACGTCTATTCGTCCACATAGGTAGCCCATCTGGTTGGTGAACCGGCTTACGAATCTATCCGCTGTGAAGTCTTGTGAGATGGCCGAAAGAGCGAGCGGCAACGGCGTCTGGCCCTGCGCCGAGTGCGGCGTGTCGCGTGGGAGTCGGGACGACCTGGAAGCGCACTTGCGCGGCGACCACTTCGACTCCTTCCCCTTCGGCTGCGCGCACTGCGGGCTCCGATTTGCCTCCCAGACGCAGGCGACACTCCACGCCCAGGCGCAGAACCACCTGCCCTTGAATGTGAGTCATTGTGGCGTACAATGTACCTATCTCCATACGCATTATGATGTGAAGTGAAGCCTAAGCGTCTTTGGTGATTGTCCGAAACCTTCTGCGCACGTTTCAGATCCGCTATGTAAAGATGCGCCCTTGAACGTACATTAATAATGTTTTAAGAGATTCAACGTCCTTGGTCCGAAACATTCAGATCCGCTGCGTGCTCAATCTGGAGGTAGAGAAGAGGCTCGTGGCTGCTTTAGAAGCTGAGAACAAGCCTCCGCCTGAGACTCTTCTGGTTTGCCCGATAGTCACCATTGCACCGGTAGTCACCTCACCCTTCATATAACTAGAATGATGGATACTTCAGAGGTCGTCGCTGAGCCACGTGAACCGACGCCGCTCTCTGATCCCCGCCCCCATTGTGCAGAAGGGTCGCCGACGTCGCTTTCTCAGGTGGTCGTGCGGCGACAGTCCCGCAGTCAAGCTGCCCATCGCCGACATCGTCAAAGTTGACGACGCTAACCTCCACAACGACGCCGACCTCACTTACGAGACAGGGTGTCATACTGGAATTCATTTTAATTCTAGTATAGTATAGTATAGTATGGACGACCGATTTTCAATTCTAGTATAGTATAGTATAGTATTGCCGTTCCTTGTGAATTGTAGTATAGTATAGTACAGTATAGGCAACCATTCATGAATTGTAGTATAGTACTAGAATAGAATTCCAGTATAAAAGTCACACCAAAATTTATAAATCCTGCCCAAATGCCAGCTTCAATGTCCTCAACTGCTCACTTAAAAGGCACATTGGTTCTGTATCTAAGCCATTCACAACAGATTCCTGAAAGTTTACCGATAACTTGAACAATTTTGGTCAGAATACATCGGTCCACAGCCTGAAGTTGCAGCGGAAATCGATAAAATCTATACTGTAATACCATTCCAGTATGGGTTTAATTCTAGTATAGTATAGTATAGTTGAGTCAAAATTTTCGATTTCTAGTATAGTATAGTATAGTACTGGAATGCCAAAGCGAATTGTAGTATAGTATAGTATGGCTATACTGTACTATACTGTACTATAATACTGGAATTATTATAGTCTAGTATGACACCCTGTACGAGAACGCCCCACCCTCTGGCAAAGTCGTAGCCAGCGATGCAGCCGCCGACGCGATCCCAGCAACCCATGGCGACGCAGTAGAGCCGACAACCGAAGTCGAGCCTCCTCCTCCCAAAGCAGAGCCTTTGGAGAACAAAATCGAGAAGCAAGCGTCCACCAGTGGGCCCAGAAAGCGTGGGCGAAAGCCCAGACCGAAAGCCGATCTGGCGCCGACGTCCGAATCGACCACTGCTGCTCCTGTTTCCGAAGAAGTGGCCACCGGTGGCGATGGTGAGAAATCGACCGAGTCTCACACTACTACAGAAGACCCAGTGCCACATGCCGACCCCGAGGAGGCGCCACAACCAGGGAGAAGAGGTCGCAAACCCAAGCCAAAGTCGGACAAGCCTCCTACTCCCCACAAGAAGAAGAGATCCGCAACTGATGTGGCGCCAGTGCGACGGGAACCCAAGACGCGCTGGTGGAAGTCCGTTGGAAAAGGTTGCAGGCTAGCAGTATCTGAACAGTCGCTGACTATACGTGAGTGAAGTTTTTCTCTGATCCGATCGCCTTTCAGAGGAGTTCCAGAGTCTGTTCTGCGACGAGTGTCAGCCCAGCAAGGAGTTCCAGAACGTCACCAGTCTCTGGTACCACGCCAGAAGGGCCGCCGGCCACCACTGCGACAGATCGAAGCGTCTGACCCCAGTCGCTGCCTGCTCTGATTCGAAGCAACCCTTGGCCGAGGCCAAAATCGAACCGCCGGCGCAAGAAGTGACGGCGGTCGTGCCGCTGCGACGAAGCGGCCGAAAGCGGAAGCCGGCCGTCGTCTATGACGTCTTGTCGTCAATCCCTCCAGAAGTGGAAGAAGCAGCAGCGGTCGACGAGAAGGATGACGGCGAAGCGGTGGTCGTCGTCAAGGTCAAGGAGGGCAGGACGAGGGGCCGCCCTAAGAAGAAGGTTGGTGAATGGAAGCGTTGACAAGATGCTTCTGTTCATCCTGCATTAGCGCATTCACGTTCTGCTGGGTTTCTCAGTACGTACAGTACTATCAACTACCTTACTGATTAAACCCACTGTCGATTATTCAACAAACTGAAACGCTTTCAGGCTGGGCCAGGGCTCCCAGAGAGTCAAGGGGCTACCAGCCAATTGGTCGAGGCCGCGTCCACTGAGTCGCCACCCTTTCTCTCCGCCATGCAAAGGTGCCCAGAAATCGGCACGCTTGCCACTTGTGTGGATTCGGAAAGCACCCCTGCGACCAGCTGCGACGTCCCTCTTTTGATGACCGAGGAAGCGCCACAGGAGCAGGAGCAGGCGCCTGCGGAGAACGGCGCAATTGCTGTGGGCAGTTGTCATTCGTGCACTACTTTAACGCTACAGCAGGGACAAAAAGTTCACACACGCTACTTACCTACACTAGGCGGTCAAGTCCGTCGCTGAAGAAGATTGGATGGTAGCCGACAGCGATGACGACAACACTGCCGAAGGCGATTCAGCGGCGCCTTTGGAGGACGCTGGCGATGAGTATCAACCGAAGTCGATAGCACTCCAAGAATCGACCACTCCAACTCAGAATGCTTCCTACGCTCCTCTGCCTGAAGAGGGCAGCCCGGAATTGGGTTTCAGCCACGTGGTCAGTCCTCTTTTGGCGTTTACGGTAGATCTTGCGTTGTTGACTGTATGACACCAAACACTGTAGCTCGCGTGCTGGATCGTACAGTTGCAGAAGGCCTACATGTTTCTAGTTTGCGTTGGGTGACAAATTAGCCACGAGAGCGAGAACGAACGATCTAATGTAGGCTCGTCGCAACATGTTCTGCCGCAAAGAAGCACCAGATTGAGCCACATTGACGTGTCACGGTGTCCGTTGTTCAGGAGGCGACAGCGCGGCCTCGCGAAGCAGACGCGCCTGACACATCTTCCTCAGAGGTGGCCGCAGTCGAGGACGACAACTGCGACGACGCTACTGCCACTGAAGCTGCCGTCATCGCTGAGGAATCACAGAAGAAGGGGGAGGAGTCGGAGTCGACTGCTGTCCCGAATCGAAGACGACCCCTGCGGGCGCGCAAGACTGCGCCTCCGCCAAAGAAGACCAAGAGTGCTACTGTTGGCACTGCCCAGTCTGCAACTGGTGTCAGTGGCAAGAGCGCCGCCCAAGCACCTCAGCAGGCGGGTTCTGGATAGTTACCGGGTTGTCTCTCTGTGACAATTGAGTTCAGCGTTATCGTCAACGAAAATAGCTACGAACACCATGTGTGAAATACCTACTTCTAAATTGGCGGCCTGAAACATTCCTATCGAAATGTGGTGTACTGTGTATCATAGGTGTCGACGGGTCTGTACGGCTGCAAGTTCTGCCTCTATCGCACCGATCAGCCGGACCAACTCTACCTCCACACCTTCGAGTGCAGTGGAGATCCCGCCGCAGGCAGGAAGCGACGTCGACGCTGATGTCTTGTGACAAGACAGCTTTCATGAAGTCTGCACTGTTCTTTGGGATTCTGTTCCGCATACGACGTATACTCGTGCCTTTGTTGTACAAGTCCTGTGGTGGGTGGAAGATGGTCGTCTCGACGCAGATATTAGGTGGCAATGCAAGCGAAGCGCGCATACGTAGATGGCTTTTGTTGAACTTGGTCACCAATGTCGGTCAAATCACCACAACTCACTGTCGCGTCGCTCAACTCAAACCAGCTCAATGTGAGCGCCTCCGCTTCCTCAATACAGCCCTTGGAAATGAGGCTTCCTCGCTTGAATTGAAGTTTTGTAAATATGGATCAAATACGCTCTTGATTCCCGCACACCTACGGCATCTTGCAGAAACTACGTTTCAGTTCGACGACGACGACAGCCGCCGATTCCACTTTCAACGCATTAATTCACCACTCGCGCCACCTTAGTGAAGTGCACTTGCGGGTGGCTTGACGGTTCTTAGTAAGCGGCCGATTTCGCTACCAGTGCACCGTAATCGGTCTGGCATTAGCCATGCACGCGCCATCTTTTCTGTGCATCATCTTCCTTTCCCTTCATCTGCCAGTCGAGTCACTGAAGTGCTTCAGAGGCAACATCAAAAGGGGCGCCTACGAAAAGTCGTGCGAAGGTGACAGGCCCCAATACTGCGTACAGTACCACTATCTGGCCGCCTCCTACCACTCCCAATCCGAGTGGAGAGTCGTCTACGAGGGATGCATTGACGGTGCGGTGCTTTTGGTAGAAATATTGAGAGTGCAACAAGTTTTACTGTTGTTGGAACTGTACACAGTCGACTACCGCCTGTGGCACAATGTCTGCGGCTGCAAGGTCCCCATGGGAGAATGCGGCTTCGCCGTCCGCTTGTGAGTTCGATGGGTAGAAATGTGACGCGCGGAACAGAACAGACAGTTGGTTGTTTATTCAGCGAGAGTCGCAATAGACTCTACAGCGTCCCCATTGCCGTCTGTTGTTGCAACCACACGGACGGCTGCAACTATACGCCGCGAGGAAAGGCCCCACTGTGCGTGAGTGAGAATTCCAACAAGAGGCAAGTCGTCGGTCCAACCATTAGGTCTGTGTTAGGCAGATTGGAAATTTAAGACAACAAGCAACACAGCATGACGATTACACACTCCTATAATCTCAGCAAACACAACAGTCCAAGTGCATACACACACGCACTCACATTCAATACATCCCAAAAAAGTGGCCACCGAGATTGCCATAGACTGAGTTTAGTATCTATTGTCGCTAAGAAACGGTACGGAAGTCACAGCTTTCAAACTGCTTCTCAAGCCATACAAATACAGTATGGTATGGGTATGATGTAGCTGCTCAGCAGAGAGCGTTGAAAAGGTAAAGCCTTCTACAGCTGTGATCTGTTGCCCCCCCCCCCCCCCCCCCACTACGCAACGTGGCGCCGTTGAAAAAGGCCAGCCAATTCTGAACGACGCCAACGTGACGGAGTGGCTGTTGAGGGAGCGGACCAGAAGTGTAGATGGTTTGTTCTCGTTGATCACGTCGCACAGACAGCAAACTGTTTCTGCATTTGTAATTCATTTGCAGCGTTCCTCAAATGGGCAAACAAATCTCCGACAGACTTCTCTAACTGTCCACTGTACAAAGAGATGCGGGCCTACGGCATTTTCAGGAAGATCATCTGGTGCTACAACCACGGTGCGAAGCTTCCATTTGATAAAAGTTTACTGTTTCGATGATCCTTTCATCGATCCCCAAATTCTGTTCAGGGGGCCTGCGCGCGGCCGAGGAGCGCGACCTGGACTGCATGGCCTTTGAAGAATTCTCCTGGGACGCAAGAGTGGCCCAACTGAACCGATCCTCCGTCGACAGCGACGGGAAGGACTGCGACTACTTCGAACAAGTCAACGTCTACCTCAGCGCCTACGAGGAGGAGAGGGGGTCGATGAAACCACTGTCTGACCACTCTCTGGGCGACATGCTCTGCTTCAAGGCCGACCTGAGTCCCTACCCCCCGGAAGGCACTGAGGGAAGGGTGAAGGAGGGACTGAGACGCAAGTTGGCCGCCTGCAGTCGATCGAAAGTGCTACAAGCTGAAGCCCAGAAGCTCACCGACCTCGAGGACCCGACAGGGTGCGTGCGACCTTCCGTGGCAAGACATGGGTGACTCTTGGGTCGATTGGAGGAGACAGTGACCATGGCGAGCTCTGTTCAGGTTCAAAAGAAACAATAGCATCCGCATTGGACCGAACACGACGCTGAAGGGGGACTACTGGGAATCCTGCACAGTGGACAACACTGATAGAAAGGAGAGCGGCTGGCAAATGCTTGGGGACCTCGAGGTGAACGCTGTGTCGTCGCAGGAATAAACTGGGAACTGAGATGTTTTGTTGGAGAATATGAATAAACTTGGCACTCCGCCCGCACAGACGCACAAATCGTTTCACGCAGCTGCAAACTGGACGATCGTTAACCGAACAACAGTGGACGTCGTGGTGATGGTCAACACTTTATTCATGTCTGCAACACACAGAGACAGACGGCAAGCTTACTATAATGAGTTCACGTCCTGTCTACAATGGAGAATGTATTGTAACATCTCCGTGAAGTTGAAACCGTCTGCACTGTAGCTACAGCTGTGTGCAGAAGGAGCCTGCATTCACACGACCATAATATTGAAGGCAGGCGTACTGTAAATACTACGCCTGTACAAGATGCAGCTAACGCAGTTCACGTCATAGTTACAGAGAGAGAGGTGATTGGAGGAGGAATAGTACTCGACATTCGTACTTCGAAGAAGAGAAGTGGATGGCTGTGCCGCTTCTTTTGTGGGTGCATGTGACTACAGTGTGCGATTGTCGGAAGGGATAGTTATCAATCAAATCGGCGTGCATTTTACGTCTGATTAGGACTTCGGACACAAATTGCAACAAGATTAGAACGGATGTACCCAATATGTGCCTACATACAGTGGCCGCCGTGCACATATGATTGAGGCGTCCACTCGCCGCCTCGTGCGTTACGTCTTCTCCCTCTCATTTGTCTGTTCAATCGTTACACTTGTCGTCCTAAGGCAGAACTACCGGGTGGCCCAAAAAAAGTGAGACCCCTAACTTTGTGGCCGCCATTCTCAAGCTTGTCTGCATGTATCAGGCCCAAATTTGGACACAACATACTGTGTGGTGTTTTTGACCAACAGATAAAACTTCAGACCATTTGATGCAACTATCGTCAAATTACACCAATTTCCGCAACGTCATGTCGGTGATCGGGTGAAGCGACTTTTCAAAGGAGAAGGCGCTGGAGGACCCTAGCGACGTGGACGTCCTGCTCCTCTCCTCGGGCGCCTTCTCCATTGAAAAGTCGCTTCACCTGATTTCCGACATGACGTTGCGGAAATTGGTGTAATTTGACGTTCGTTGCATCAAATGGTCTGAAATTTTATGTGTTGGTCAAAAACACCACGCAGTATGTTGTGTCCAAATTTGGGCCTGATACATGCAGACAAGCTTGAGAATGGCGGCCACAATGTTAGGGGTCTCACTTTTGTTGGGCCACCCTGTAGAGTGGCGAGTGTTGCTGCGCCGACTTGCGTTATATGCATAGCGCCTACTCGTCTAAGTAAGTAGAACGATGACGGCTGCGAAGTCTTGCAGGATGGCGCCGCAAGCGCGCGAGCAAGTGGCGGCGGCGTCTGGCCTTGCGCCGAGAGCGGCGTGTCGCGTGGGACGGTGGGAGTCGGGGCGATCTGGAAGCGCACTTGCGCGGCGACCACTACGACCCCTTCCTTTTCGGCTGCGCCCACTGCGGACTACGGCTCGCAGATACAAGCGACACTTCACGCCCAGGCGCAGAACTTGGGTGGGATTCTGTTCCGCATACGACGTAGGTATACTCGTGCCTTTGCTGTACAAGTCCTGTGGCGGCTATACAAACGTCCTATGCACCGAACAAACGCGTCATCAAACCAGGGTGTCATACTGTACTATAATAATTCCAGTATTATAGTATAGTATAGTATAGTATAACCATACTATACTATACTACAATTCGTTTTGGTATTCCAGTATTATACTATACTATACTAGAATTCAAAAATTTTCACTCATACTATACTATACTATACTAGAATTCAAACCATACTGTAATGGTATTACAGTATAGATTTTATCGATTTTCGCTGCGAATTTCGACAGCGAGCTGCTGTATTCTGACCAATTTGTTCAAATTTTCAGTGAAATTGCATGAAATTTTTGTAAATGGAGCAGATATACAACCATTGCGGCCGTAAGTGGACAATTGAGGACATCATACCTGGCATTTTGGACATGATTTTGACATTTTTGAGTGGCTTCTATACTGGAATTCTATACTAGTACTGTACTACAATTCTTGAATTGCCGCCCATACTGTACTATACTATACTACAATTCGCAGGGAATGGTTATACTATACTATACTATACTAGAATTGAAAATCTCTCCTCCATACTATACTATACTATACTAGAATAAAAATGAATTCCAGTATGACACCCTGCATCAAACACATCGTGCGCCGAATACACGCATACATTCTATGAAATACGAAAAGTGACACAACTTCGAGTGTCACTGTGACTGTGGGCGACATACATCTTCTCAGAAGAGTCCGTCCAGAAGCTTGGCCAGAGCCGCCTCCAGAAGGGCGGCCAGCAGTGCCAGCCAGCCCCAGTTGGAACTTGAAGCAGCGGCAGCAGTGGCAGTGGCTGTGATCCTGGTTCTGGGCCCCATCTGCCAGCGGCCCTTCCTCCTCAGTGGGCGCCGATCTAAGTACATATAGTGGGGGGGGGGGGGGGGGGGGGTCAGCAGGGCGCGGGGGGGGGGGGGGTCGAGAAGACCACATAAGTATGCCAAAATGTGCTACAATTGCCCCTGTAGAATAAATTTCCACTCAAATGTCGCTTAACTCAAATAAACTGCCGTCGCTTATCTTTGCTATATTCACTCATCGGCCTTCATACGCACGCTGAATTGCGACAGTGGTTGCCATCTGTAGTTCATCCCAAGAAACAGGGACGGTCCAATTACAGGGGATGGACGCCACTCTCTGAACGTTGGATTACTGTACGAACGAGAGAGAAGACTGCGTACGCACGCACACGAGTCGGTAGTCGACGGCCCTTCCAATGTTGGCCATCTCAAACTCCTTGCCGCCGAAGTGGAAGAGGCTGGAGGTGGGCTTGAAGTTGGGCGGCTCGTAGTCGGCCGGCGTCCCTGCCAAAGGCCAGCAGTTTCGATCTCTCAACTCTCCTCAATCCACAAGCAGAGACAGGAGACAGCAGCATACAGGGGTGGTAGGCGAGCTTGAGGTTGATGTGGGGCTTCTGGCCGTCGGGAGTGGAGATGGGCTCGAAGGTGCTCAGAAGGGCGCTCAGACTGCGCACCATCTCCACCGCCAAAAGTTTCGAAAAGAAGGGCTACAGTACCCAGGAGGCCGGCGGGGAAGTTGAGGTCCGTGCGCACCTTGCCGTCCACCTGGAATTTCCGCGATCTTGTCGTTTCTCGCGCATTTTTCCATTTCTGTGGTGCGCGAAATTAAAACAAACAAGCTGTTTTAAAAAAGTTGAGTTGTTTTATTAATACAGAGTGGTTTGTGAGTGTTTTAAAGTGGAAGAGTAAAAGAGTGGATACTTTTGTAAAGTATTTCGAAGCCTTTCCGATATGACGCGCGCCCGCCCGTAGTCCACTATTCATGCGCTACTTCTGACACGCTCCTTTCTGAGAAGTTCTTGCAGGGCAACATTGGAATCGCCCGGGATTAATTTTTCGAAATTTTTGAGAATTTCGACTTTTCTGAACGAAATTATCAGTGTACCGAAACCTATTCAACGAACTCAAGATTTTAAACTTTTGGGTTACTGTAGCTCCCGAAATTCAAACTTTTGAGTTTCGACCAATAGAAGCACAAATGATCAGCGAGTCGAGAGCTATCCAACCTACCCAAGATCGTCAACGTACAACGCACGCTGAGCGAGTTAGAGCGATTTCTGCGTTAAAAACGCGAGAATGTCGCTTTTCGTGTTGCGTGTTTGCGTAATTAACAAAAGTTTTAATGCCAAACGAAAGAGCACGTCGAGGCCTATTACTTGACCTATCGCACGCCGCTCTACGACGTAAGACGAGCGAGTAATAGCCGTTTTCAGTTTGAGCCTTCGGGTTACTGTAGCGCGCGCAATTCAAACTTCTAAATTTCAAAGTCTCTTAGCGACATTACCAGTAAGTCGAGAGCTATCCATAAAGCACAAGATCGCCTTCCTACGAGTTTCCAACGCTGAGATCTAAGAGCGTAACCCACGAACGGACGAACGGACGCACGCACGAAAAGCTCTCGTAGGGGTTCGCCCGGCTGAGGCCGGGCGAAAAAAAGACGCACCTTGATCAGACGCTGCTTCACGATTCGCTTGGCCTCGGCGTAGGTCAGAGCGTACTTGAGTCGGTTTCTGGGCTCGAAGGTGCTCAGAAGGGCGTTCAGACTGCGCACCATCTCCACCGCCAAAAGTTTCGAAAAGAAGGGCTACAGTACCCAGGAGGCCGGCGGGGAAGTTGAGGTCCGTGCGCACCTTGCCGTCCACCTGGAATTTCCGCGATCTTGTCGTTTCTCGCGCATTTTTCCATTTCTGTGGTGCGCGAAATTAAAACAAACAAGCTGTTTTAAAAAAGTTGAGTTGTTCTATTAATACAGAGTGGTTTGTGAGTGTTTTAAAGTGGAAGAGTAAAAGAGTGGATACTTTTGTAAAGTATTTCGAAGCCTTTCCGATATGACGCGCGCCCGCCCGTAGTCCACTATTCATGCGCTACTTCTGACACGCTCCTTTCTGAGAAGTTCTTGCAGGGCAACATTGGAATCGCCCGGGATTAATTTTTCGAAATTTTTGAGAATTTCGACTTTTCTGAACGAAATTATCAGTGTACCGAAACCTATTCAACGAACTCAAGATTTTAAACTTTTGGGTTACTGTAGCTCCCGAAATTCAAACTTTTGAGTTTCGACCAATAGAAGCACAAATGATCAGCGAGTCGAGAGCTATCCAACCTACCCAAGATCGTCAACGTACAACGCACGCTGAGCGAGTTAGAGCGATTTCTGCGTTAAAAACGCGAGAATGTCGCTTTTCGTGTTGCGTGTTTGCGTAATTAACAAAAGTTTTAATGCCAAACGAAAGAGCACGTCGAGGCCTATTACTTGACCTATCGCACGCCGCTCTACGACGTAAGACGAGCGAGTAATAGCCGTTTTCAGTTTGAGCCTTCGGGTTACTGTAGCGCGCGCAATTCAAACTTCTAAATTTCGAAGTCTCTTAGCGACATTACCAGTAAGTCGAGAGCTATCCATAAAGCCCAAGATCGCCTTCCTACGAGTTTCCAACGCTGAGATCTAAGAGCGTAACCCACGAACGGACGAACGGACGCACGCGCGAAAAGCTCTCGTAGGGGTTCGCCCGGCTGAGGCCGGGCGAAAAAAAGACGCACCTTGATCAGACGCTGCTTCATGATTCGCTTGGCCTCGGCGTAGGTCAGAGCGTCCTTGAGTCGGTTTCTGGGCTCGAAGGTGCTCAGAAGGGCGTTCAGACTGCGCACCATCTCCACCGCCAAAAGTTTCGAAAAGAAGGGCTACAGTACCCAGGAGGCCGGCGGGGAAGTTGAGGTCCGTGCGCACCTTGCCGTCCGCCTGGAATTTCCGCGATCTTGTCGTTTCGCGCGCATTTTTTTGCTCGGCCTCAGCTGAGCGAAGCCTATCAAGAGCTCGGCGTGCGTACGTGCGTGCGTGCGTACGTACGTGCGTACGTCACGCTCGCTTCGGGCTTAATAACTCGCTCGTCCGACGTCGTAGGATGAAGTTTGAGACATCGTCGGGTAGCCCGCGGACTCCTCTAGCCACCTGAGTAGTCAAACCAAAAATAAGTTTTCAAACTCGCGCGCTACAGTATCCCAAAGTGGGGTCCATTTTAAGACAAAAGTTGACCGAAGCTAGTCAAACCGCATATCAAAGTGAAGCGCTCGAGCTCCTGAGCACGAATCCGACAACAAAAAGTTTCAAAAGTTTAAACAGAGCGCTACAGTAACCAAAACGCGTCGAAAACTGGAAACGACACGCTTGCTTCGGGCTTAATAACTCGCTTGTCTGACGTCGCTGGGTTGAGTTCGACACATCGAGGGGTAGCCCTCGGACTACTCTCGCGAATTGTGACGTCAAAATAATAACAAGTTTTAAAAATTGCGCGCTACAGTATCTCGAAGTAATGTCCGCGAAAAGTCAAAACTTCATCGAACCTAGTCGAATCGCATCGCATATCAAAATGAAGCGCTCGACCTCCTGAGCAAGAATCCGACAACAAAATGTTTCAAAATGACAATGAGAGGGCTACATACAGCAACCAAAACGCGATGAAAACTGCATATTTTGGTTTGTTATATCTTGGCACCTGTGCGTTGCAGAGCGGCGGTCTTGACACTGCATCCAACATCAAATCATGCTCGCAATTAACCTATAGTTTTTAGATTCCAGTGTCTTTTTTATATTTAGTCTGAAAAGATGATTTTCTTGGTGTAAAGAATTAAACCCGAGCGAAACCAATGTTGCATAGCAAGACCACTCTAAAAAGTGTAGTCGCGAGGAGACTCAAAGACGCTGCACGAAACCGGAAAGGGCCTTGCTACAATCTCAGTAAAAATTCAAAGCTCAAAACCACTCCGCTTTTAAAAAGAGACTTGTTCCATTTCTGTGGTGCGCGAAATTAGAACAAAAAGACGCACCTTGATCAGACGCTGCTTCATGATTCGCTTGGCCTCGGCGTAGGTCAGAGCGTACTTGAGTCGGTTTCTGTTGAACAGGATGAGGAGCAGGCACTCGCGCAGCTTGTGCGGCCCGCTGCTGGGGCGGGGCGCCTGAAAATTGTCCGTTTTCTGCTTGGATTCGTCGAAAATTGCGCGTTTTGCACTCGGAATTGGTTGCATAACCAGGCAAGTCATCCGGGGGACGCAGTATACTCCACAAATTTGAATGCCTACTCATAGTGACTCCTCTGCTGTTGTGGCCTCCTGACATACCCAATCGCAAAAGTAATGCCGAATTCGTGATCTACATCCCAAAGTACCCCAGAATCGACATACAACATCCCTAGCTTCCTATGGATTCCAGGAACCGAAATTCTGCACTTGGGGTACGGTAGCATGCAAATTCGTCATACGCATGGTAAAACTACATCCAAACGCTAAACGAATGCCAAATTCGTGATCAGCGCCCCCGAAAACCCCGAAATCGAGTATAATATCGCGAAAGGCGGATCCGGATCCGAATTTCTCTCAGCGGAGGCCTGAGTAGTCTGGACTAATCTGCACTTATCTCTATACCATCGTATTTAAAATAGCCAAAGCGTGGTCACTATCAAATCACCTCTCCTCCAGTGGTTCGGACGAGGCCGACCCTGATTCGTTCGGTGTCGTTGGCTACCGCGGACGGAACCCGAAACTCGGTGGGACTCTCCAATTCACGCTTGATTATGGGCAGCGCAGTAGTCGCTGAAGTCATCGAAGCGAAGTTAGGCCCGAGGAGTTTAGCCACGCCACGACTAGACAGACAGCCCATCGAGAGAAGTTGACTTCAAGTTAAAAAAACATTTCAAATTCAAACGATTAAAAACAATTGAGTTCAGTTCAAAAACCGTCCACTTCGCGCCAAAAGACGGCAAAAGAGGACAGCAGGATCGATTCTCGGGGACTTTGGTCGGCTGCCGCGGAAATCTTTGTTCCGCGCCTGTTCCGAATCGTAGGCAGTAGGTAGGTATGTAGGGAAGGGGCGTATGCACATAACAATGCGGAGTGGTGGGAGGAGGAGAGAGGCGCATTACTGCTGCGGCTGGGGCGACGCTGATTCGTCGGCAGTCAACTGCGATTACCGTAAATCCACCAATAAGCGCCCTGGGCGCTTATTTTTTTACCTACCTCTAGGAGGGGCGCTTATTGGAGGGTGGCGCTTATTCGAGGGGGTCGCTTATTAACTCGACCCCTCGGGAGTGCAACAATTTCACCAAAGTTCCCCGTTGTTGCTACATTTTTGTGTACATCTGCACAAATTTTAGACTGAAACTGCCTATCTTTTGATCAGAATACCTGCTATTGGTAGTAGTGCTGCCATAGGAAGCCCAATCTTGTGTTGGGAATGGTTATAGAGCACATATGGTAGCGCTACTACTACGGTACTTACAAAAGGTGGGTGCTTATTGGAGGAATGTCTTTGCATGGTTGTGTCGGGCATAGTCTGCCAACTATTAAGCAAATAGCTCTATATTTTATAATTAACGAATTTAGGGATATTTCCAAAGTTTTTCTCAAAATTGCCAAATTTCGACAAATTTCGACAACTTAAATTTCAAAATTGTTTTGCATGGATGTATCGGGCGTAGTATGTCAAGTAATTATAAAGCAGCTTCAGATTATAGAATTCACGAAATTAGGGGTATTTTCAAGGGTTTTGTCAAATATGGTAGATTTCGGCATTTTCAAATGGCTAAAACTAGGCAATATTTTTCCATGGATGTGTCCGGCAACGTATGTTTTGCCACCTATTCAATCGAAAACGAAACGCGGCAATTGTGTTCACTGTGCGGTTCCGCAATCTACAGCAACGGTACCGTCACCGTCCGCATTTGTGACCCAAAAGAAAAGGGCGTCGTCCCATTTAGACCCTCTTCATTCCAAAGTGAACCTGCGGCGATCATTCCTGATCCATTTATGGATCAGTACCCACCAAGGCACCACATAGGCATCGAATGCCCAACAATGGCACAAACTTTCTTTGGAAACTCGAGGTAGCCGCGGCGATACTCCCCGAAGAAATGCTCAAGTTTCTATTCTGGCACAATATTGAATATACTCCTCAAATGCACGATACACTATACAATGCCAATCAACCATCATCGGGTACCCAGTTTTTACTCTAAGCTTGTTTTGTTGTATTCATAGACTGTTCAAAGTCGGTTGTTTCAGACGATTGGCTTTCGTTTCGTTCGTTCGTTTCGTTCGTTCGTTTCGTTCAGACGATTGGGGACAGTTGTACTTGCATTGTTTGGGCGGAAGTTTTTCAACACCCTGTATGTAGGTGCAGTATACAGAGCGACGATTGCCCTCTAATTGTAGGATTCGGAGGGAGTGGTGGCTCCGCCCTCTCCCCCTCTGCAGGGGGAGGGTCAGCAGCAGCCGCAGCAGGAGGGGGAGGGAGGAGAGGGGGAGGCGGAGGGCGCCTGCAGGGTTAGTAGCTTTTTGCCTTCTTCTTCTTCTTGTGATCATTTGTTTGTACAGCTGTTAAGGGGGGAGGCCTTATGAAACCTGCCCAATGAGTGGCAAAAGTGCGGGAATTTGAGTGGAAACTTGTTGTCCTTGCAGGAGCCCGACGACAACGACCGCAACAGAAGGGGACCCCCCGGCGCCGGCGGAGCCTCGGGAGGGGGCGGAGGAGCTTCGGAGGGAGAAACCGGCGGCGCCACTACCGGCAGTGAGTTCAAAATTGCGATGTGCATCATACTATACGCGTCCATTTTCAACACACGGTGTGCGTAATTGTTCGCGTTTTTTCGCCGCGCCTCAGCGCGGCGAGGTGTATATATACGGATGACAATGTCTGTGTGTGTGTCTGTCTGTCTGTCTGTCTGTCCGCGCATCGAAATAAGGTATGTGGCATATGTGGTCAAGTAGAGTCAAGGTCGCTGAGTACGGATCCGACGTCCGTTTGTGTTGCTAATTTCGCATTTTCGAGATATTTACAATTAAAATATGAAAATGTCGAAAATCGACTTTTTCGCCTGATGAGGTAGCGGCGAAATTTCTTTAGAAATGGAAAGAGCATAGACCGCGGATAATTTGTAACACAAAAGAAATTTTTTGGAAATGTGAAATTTGATAGAAATACGCGATTGTCTGTCAAAATTTCATAAAATTTAAAAATAGAACGTCATTTATTGACGAATGTGAATGCAGAAATGGAAAGGTCTAGTGGCATTAAGAATTTGTGACATAGTTTTACAGGTGCAAGAAGTTACAATTTCGAGATATTCACAATTAAAATACAAAAATGTCGAAAATCGACTTTTTCGCCTGATGAGGTAGAGGCGAAATTTCTTCAGGAATGGAAAGAGCATAGACCGCGGATAATTTGTAACACAAAAGAATTTTTTTGCAAATGCAGAATTTATTAGAAATACGAGATTATTTGTCCAAATTCCATAAATTGACAAAATTAAAACGTCATTTATTGACGAATGTTAATGCAGAAATGGAAAGGTCGTGTGCCAATGAGAATTTGTGACACAGTTCTACGATTTTCAAATATTGCAGTTTCGAGATATTTAGAATTTAATTAGAATTGAAAAGTGTCAAAATCGACATTTTCGTCTGATGGAATAGCGGCTAAATTTCTTAAGAAATGGCAAGCGCATAGACTACGGGTAATTAGCAAAACAAAATAAAATTTTTGCATGCGTTAAATTTGATAGAAATGTTTACAATTCCATCGAATTAAATTAAAATTCGAATCGAATTAAAAAGTTCGTACGCCAAAAGGAATTCCTGATAAAGAACGACTGCACTGCAATAGTTGGCAAGTTTTTTTGTTGGATGTCATGTATTTACAGTTTACACGTATCAGAACATCAGATAAACGGCGTCGTATCATGCTGATACCACATAGCGAATGCGGCGATATCACTGAGCTTTAGATCAGTTGTACAGACAACCGTATCGTGGGAACAGCTGCACTTGGTGTATGGTACACGTTCTCAAGATAATTTCTCCAGATATGGCTAATGATGTGAACAAAGTTGCCCACACTGTTCACCAAGATTTGACAGACACAAAGCATAGGTTGAACTTTTTACACACACAGCTTGTTTTCGCCGCGCCTCAGCGCGGCGATGTGTATATATACAGATGACGATGTGTAGTCCGCGAACTTTTTTGTCCTGCCGAAGTAAAACACGTGACAGATGGCGTCAGGTAGAGTCGATGTCGCCGTTTACGGATCCGATAAGATTTGCTGTTGCTAATTTCAAAATGAGTGTGGGTGTAACGTTTGAAGTTTGAAATTTTTCGACAAATTATCTCTATTTGCAATGTTACGGTGCTTACGGGACATATCACGTGCTAAAGCACCGTAGTCTGCTGAATAGACGCCAACTGAGAGTATAAGAGCGCCGTTTTGAGAAGAGCTGTTATGCGACAGCATGGCGTAGGCGGGAAAGCCGCCGGATCGCGCGCAAAAACGTGCGAGCCGACCGAGGTTCGATCCTCGGGGACCGTTTTGCTTTTTTGCTGCGCTTTATTCTGGTTTTGTCATTTACGTTTTGACGCCGAATAGTCAAACCACCATCGGCGTAGCGCCTTCTGGTTTCTCCACGTCAGCAAAATTGTTTACATGACCTTAAATCTGTGTGTTCAATGCTACCGGGGTAGCCAGTTTCGTTGAACACTATACCTACGCTCACACCACCACCCGTCGATTGGCATCTGTCACACGATGGCGTCGATAACACCCAGCGAAGTGTTGGCGTCCGTTTGCGTTGCGGAGTCATCGTCGTAGTCGCGTCCACTTGCTCCAAAAGTGGGCCAAGTTGTTTACCGAGCCTCAAAGCTCTGATAGTTGTGTTCAGACGCTAGCCAGTTTCCATCTTTGGCAAGTTTATTTGTTGGATGTGAGGATTTCACACAGCTAGAAGCTTTAGATGAACGGCGTCGTATCATGCCGATAACATATAGCGAACGCGGCGATATCACTGATCACTTAGATCAGCTGTACAGACAACCGTATCGTGGTAAAAGCTGCACTTGGTTAATAGCAGACATTCTCAAGCTAATTTGTCCATGCGGCTAATGATGTGTAGTAAGTTTACTATACTGTTCACCAAAATGTGACAGACACAAAGTATAGGTTGAACTTTTTACACACACAGCTTGTTCGCCCGGCCTCAGCCGGGCGAACCCGTACGAGAGCTTTGCGTCCGTGCGTGCGTGCGTTCGTGCGTTCGTAACGCTCTCATATCTCGGCGTTGGAACGTCGTAGGAAGGCGATCTTGGGCTTTATGGGTAGCTCTCGACTTACTGGTAATGTTGCTAAGAGACTTCGAAATTCAAAAGTTTGAATTGCGCGCGCTACAGTAATCCGATAGTCCAAAACGCAAAACGGCTCTAACACGCTCGTCTTACGTCTTAGAGCGACGTGCGATAGGTGAATAAAAGGTCTCGTCGTGCTCTTTCACTTGGCATTATAAATTTTCTTAATTACGTAAAAACGTGTCGGAAAGTTGTGATTTTGGTATAGTTGCAGGCTTTGTGAGTCGCTTGGCTGACGTCGCTGGGTTGAGTTCGACACATCGACGGGTAGCCCTCGGACTACTCTCGCGAACTGTGACGTCATAATAATAACAAGTTTTAAAAATTGCGCGCTACAGTATCCCGAGTTAATGTCCGCGAAAAGTCAAAACTTCATCGAACCTAGTCGAATCGCATATCAAAATGAAGCGTTCGACCCCCTGAGCAAGAATCCGACAACAAAAAGTTTCAAAATGTCAATGAGAGGGCTACAGTAACCAAAACGCGATGAAAATTACAGATTTTGGTTTGTTATATCTTGGCACTCGTGCGTTGCAGAGCGGTGGTCTTGACATCGCTGAAGAGCTCACTAGAAGCCAACGTCAGATGATGCTCTCAACTAACCTGTAGTTTTGCGCTAGATTCCAGTGTCTTTTTTTAAATTTAGTCTGAAAAGATGATTTTCTTGGTGTAAAGAATTTTACCCGAGCGATACCAATGTTGCGTAGCAAGAAAACTCCAAACTCGCGACTACACTTTTTGGAGTGGTCTTGCTACGCAACATTGGTATCGCTCGGGTTTGATTCTTTACACTAAGAAAATCATTTTTTCAGACTGAATTAAAAAAAGACACTGGAATCCAACGCAAAGCTAAGGTTAATTGTGAGCTTGATTTGATGTTGGCTTGCAGTGAGCACTACAGTGTTGTCAGGACCGCCGCTCTGCAACGCACGAGTGCCAAGATATAACAAACCAAAATCTGCAGTTTTCATCGCGTTTTGGTTACTGTAGCCCTCTGTTTAGACTTTTGAAACTTTTTGTTGTCGGATTCGTGCTCAGGAGGTCGAGCGCTTCATTTTGATATGTGGTTACACTAGGTTTGATGAAGTTTTGACTTTTCGCGGACCTTACTTTGGGATACTGTAGCGCGCAATTTTTAAAACTTGTTATAATGTCGACGTCACAGTTCACGAGAGGAGTCCGAGGGCTACCCGTCAATGTGTCGAACTCAACTCAGCGACGTCAGACAAGCGAGTTATTAAGCCCGAAGCAAGAGTGTCGTTTTCAGTTTTCGACGCGTTTTGGTTACTGTAGCGCCCTGTTTAAACTTTTGAAACTTTTCAATGTCGGATCCGTGCTCAGGAGCTCGAGCGCTTCATTTTGATATGCGATTTGACTAGGTTCGGCCAACTTTTGTCTTAAAATATACCCCACTTGGGGATACTGTAGCGCTCGAATTTGAAAACTTATTTTAGTTTCGACCACTTAGAAGGCTAGAGGAGTCAGCCGGCTACCCGACGATGTCTCAAACTCCATCCTATGACGTCAGACGAGCGAGTTATAGAGCCCGCGACTATGCCAAAATCAGCACTTTCCGACGCGTTTTGGTTACTGTAGCCCTCTGTTTAAACTTTTGAGACTTTTTATTGTCGGATTCTTGCTCAGGAGCTCGAGCGCTTCATTTTGATGTGCGATTTGACTAGGTTCGGTCAACTTTTGTCTTAAAATGGACCCCACTTTGGGATACTGTAGCGCGCTATTTTGAAAAGTTGTTTTCGGTTCGACTACTCAGGTGGCTAGAGGAGTCCGCAGGCTACTCGACGATGTCTCAAACTCCACCCTACGACGTCAGACGAGCGAGTTATTAAGCCGGAAGCGAGCGTGACCCACGCACATACGTACGTACGCACGCACGCCGAGCTCTTGATAGGGTTCGCTCGGCTGAGGCCGAGCGAAACAAGTCTCTTTTAAAAAGCGGAGTGGTTTTGAGCTTTGCATTTTTACTGAGATTGTAGCAAGGCTCTTTCCGGTTTCGTGCGCGTCTTTGACTCTCCTCGCGACTACACTTTTTGGAGTGGTCTTGCTACGCAACATTGGTATCGCTCGGATTTAATTCTTCACACTAACAAAATCATCTTTTCAAACTGAATTTAAAAAAAGACACTGCAATCTAACGCAAAACTAAGGTTAATTGTGAGCTTGATTTGATGTTGGCTTGCGGTGAGCGCTTCAGCGATGTCAAGACCGCCGCTCTGCAACGCACGAGTGCCAAGCTGCAACAAACCAAAATCTGCAGTTTTCATCGCGTTTTGGTTACTGTAGCCCTCTGTTTAAACTTTTGAAACTTGTTGTCGGATTCGTGCTCTTCATTTTGATAATATGCGATTCCACTAGCTTCGATGAAGTTTTGACTTTTCGCGGACCTTACTTTGGGATACTGTAGCGCGCAATTTTTATACTCCACAAAAAGTGTGGAGTATATAGCGATTGTGCGCGAAACGCAGTAATTTTAACCGGATGGGGTTCGCGCGTGAAGCGGCCGATTTGCAAACGGTCTTTTGCGTTGGGTAGGCCTAGTGGGTGGGCAGGGTGGACACCAAACGGGGTCACGCTCCGGGACCCCGTTGGCGGGAAATTCAAAAATTTATTTTTTCAAAGTACTGAAAAACGCATTAGGCAAGGTAGAACTCGAAAAAGTTGCATATAATGGTATATACTATCTATTGATATGTTGTAGTACTCGATAGGGCCGAGGGTGGAAGAAATGAATTGGATCGCTGCGGGACCCATTTTGGCGCCAAATTTGAAAAATTCGCAAATTTTGGCCCCGGGTCGACTTTGACGGGCTGCTGTGCGAGCTAGGTAGCAGCTAGTGAGACCACTCTTGTTGCTCCTTCCCAGATGTCCTCTATCGAATGAGCCATGAACGGAGAAAATCGGGCGAAACACAAAAAACTTTCTTACACTGCGACTTTTTCGACTCCGGGGTCTAAAATTGCGATCTTCGCATTTCGGCGTCTATAGCGCTCGAATGCGTTGCCGAATCGTTCCAAAAGTGGTTTCAACCGATTCTACGCTTAAATCTGGTCTAGAAAAGTGCATTGGAAAAATTTTTGAAGCTACAGTATCCCTGCCGCGTCCGTTTGAATTGTTGATGTCGGGCCGACTTTTGCGATATTATACTCGATTTCGGGGTTTTCGGGGGCGCTGAATACGAATTTGGCATTTGTTTATCGTTTAGATAATGTTTGAACGTACCTATGACGAAATCGCATGCTACCGTACCCCAACTGCAGAATTTCGTTTCTGCGAGTCCATAGGAATTAGGAAGTTAGGGGTGTTGTATGTTGATTCTGGGGTATTCTGGGATGTAGATCACGAATTCGGCATTAGTTTTCCGATTGGGAGTGTCAGGAGGCCACAACAGCAGAGGAGTCACCGTGCGTAGGAGTTCAAATTTGTGGAGTATACTGCGTCCCTCGGACGACTTGCCTGGTTAAAACTTGCTATTATGTCGACGTCACAGTTCGCGAACGAAGCCCGCGTGCTACTCGTCGATGTGTCGAACTCAACTCAGCGACGTCAGACAAGAGAGTTACTAAGCCTGAAGCAAGCGTGTCGTTTTCAGTTTTCGACGCGTTTTGGATACTGTAGCTCTCTAGTTAAACTTTTGAAACTTTTTGATGTCGGATTCGGGCTCAGGAGCTCGAGCGCTTCATTTTGATATGCGATTTGACTAGCTTCGGTCAACTTTTGTCTTAAAACGGACCCCACTTTGGGATACTGTAGTGCGCGAGTTTGAAAACTTACTTCAGTTTTGAGCACCCAGATGGCGAGAGTAGTCCGAGGGCTTCGTCCGAGATCTTGGTGAACAGTATAGTGAGTTTCATTCGCATAATTAGCCGTATCTAGAGAAGGTATCTTGAAAACGTGTACCATTATTTAAATGCAGCTATTACCACGATACGGTTGTCTGTGCAACTGATCTAAAGCTCAGTGATATCGCCGCGTTCGCTATATGGTATCGGCATGATACGACGCCGTTGATCTGAAGTTTTATACCTGTTGGAATACGCCACATCGAACAGAAAAACTTGCCAACTGTTTGGTGCAGTCGTTCTCTACCAGGAATTTCGTTTGGTTGCGTATTTCTGCGTTATGACGCTTTTGTCAATTTATAGAATTTTGGCAAATTGTGGCGTATTTCTATGCAATTCCACAATTGCAAACAATTTGTTTATGTTACAAACTATCCGCGGTCTATGCTCTTTTCATTTCTGAAGAAGTTTCGCCGCTAGTCCATTAGGCGACAAAGTCGATTTTCGACATTTAAACATTTTAATTGTAAATATCTCTAAATTTGAATATTTCAAAACTGTAGAACCATGTCACAAATTCTTATTAGCCTACGACCTTTCAATTTCTGCATTCACATTCGTCAAAAAATGACGTTCTATTTTTGTCGATTTATGAAATTTTGACAGATAATTGCGTATTTCTATGAAATTCCACATTTGAAAAAATTTCTTTTGTGTTACAAATTGTCCACAGCCTATGCTCTTTCCACTTCTGAAGAAATTTCGCTGCTAGCTCATCAGGCAAAAAAGTCGATTTTCGACATTTTCATATTTTAATTGTAAATATCTCTAAATTGCAATTTTTCAAAACTAAAAAACTATGTCAAAAATTCTTATTGGTTTACGACGTTTCAGTTTCTGCATTCACATTCGTCAATAAATGACGTTCTATTTTTGTCAATTTATGAAATTTTGACAAACAATTGCGTATTCCTATCAAATTCCACGACAACGAATTTCTTTTGGGTTACAAATTATCAGCGGTCCGTGCTCTTTCCATTTCTGAAGAAATTTCGCGGCTAGCTCATCAGGTGAAAAAGTCGATTTTCGACATTTTTGAATTTTAATTGTGAATGTCTCGAAAATGCGAAATTAGCAACAGAAACGAACATCGGATCCGTACTCAGCGACCTTGACTCTACTTGACCATATATGTCATGTATCTTACTTCGGTGGCACGGACGGACACACACACATTGTCAACCGTATATATACACCTCGCCGCGCTGAGGCGCGGCGAAAAACAAGCTGTGTGTGTAAAAAGTTCAACCTATACTTTGTGTCTGTCAAATTTTGGTGAACAGTATAGTGAACTTTGTACACATCGTTACCCGCATCTAGAGAAGGTATCTTGAGACCGTGTACCCTCATACCAAGTGCAGCTATCCCCACGATACGGTTGTCTGTACAGCTGATCTGAAGCTCAGTGATATCGCCGCGTTCGCTATATGATATCGGCATGATACGACGCCGTTTATCTGATGTTTCCTACCTGCGTGAAAACGTCACATCCAACAAAAAACTTGCCAAAAATTTGGTGCACTTGTCATACTACCTTTCTATTCTACGTTCACATTCATCAATAAACAAAGTTTTGGCAATTTATGAAATTTTGAAATTTCTGTCAAATTTTGAACATTTTTATCAAATTCAACACTTGCAAAACTTTTCATCTGTCAGCGACGTCAGACAAGAGAGTTACTAAGCCTGAAGCAAGCGTGTCGTTTTCAGTTTTCGACGCGTTTTGGATACTGTAGCTCTGTAGTTAAACTTTTGAAACTTTTTGATGTCGGATTCGGGCTCAGGAGCTCGAGCGCTTCACTTTGATATGCGATTCGACTAGGTTCGATGAAGTTTTGACTTTTCGCGGACCTTACTTTGGGATACTGTAGCGCGCAATTTTTAAAACTTGTTATAATGTCGACGTCACAGCTCACGAGAGGAGTCCGAGGTTCTCTAGATACGGCTAATGGTGTGTGTAAAGTTCACTATACTGTTCACCAAAGTTTGGCAGACACATTGTATAGGTTGAACTTTTTACACACACAGCTTGTTAAAAGAGACTTGTTTCGCTCGGCCTCAGCCGAGCGAACCCTATCAAGAGCTCGGCGTGCGTGCGTGCGTACGTACGTACGTCACGCTCGCTTCGGGCTTAATAACTCGCTCGTCTGACGTCGTAGGATGGAGTTTGAGACATCGTCGGGTGGCCTGCGGACTCCTCTCGCCACCTGAGTGTTCAAAACTGAAATAAGTTTTCAAACTCGCGCGCTACAGTATCCCAAAGTGGCGTCCATTTTAAGGCAAAAGTTGACCGAAGCTAGTCAAACCGCATATCAAAATGAAGCGCTCGTGCTCCTGAGTACGAATCCGACAACAAAAAGTTCCAAAAGTTTAAACAGAGAGCTACAGTAACCAAAACGCGTCGAAAACTGGAAACGACACGCTTGCTTCGGGCTTAATAACTCGCTTGTCTGACGTCGCTTGGTTGAGTTCGACACATCGACGGGTAGCCCTCGGACTACTCTCGCCATCTGAGTGTTCAAAGCTGGAATAAGTTTTCAAACTCGCGCGCTACAGTATCTCAAAATGGGGTCCATTTTAAGACAAAAGTTGACCGAAGCTAGTCAAATCGCATATCTAAGTAAAGCGCTCGAGCTCCTGAGCACGAATCCGACAACAAAAGGCTTCAAAAGTTTAAACAGAGAGCTGCAGTAACCAAAACGCGTCGAAAACTGCAGATTTTGGTTTGTTATATCTTGGCACTCGTGCGTTGTAGAGCGGCGGGCTTGACATCGCTGAAGAGCTCACTGCAAGCCAACATCAAATCGTGCTCACAATTAACCTGTAGTTTTGCGTTAGATTCCAGTGTGTTTTTTTTAGATTTAGTCTGAAAAGATGATTTTCTGGGTACAAAGAATTAAACCCGAGCGATACCAATGTTGCGTAGCAAGACCACTCCAAAAAGTGTAGTCGCGAGGAGAGTCAAAGACGCTGCACGAAACCGGAAAGGGCCATGCTACAATCTCAGTAAAAATACAAAGCTCAAAACCACTCCGCTTTTTAAAAGAGACTTGTTGCTCAAATTCGGTGTCTTTTGCGCAACTCACCGTGAAGGCCGAAATAAGGCGCAAAGATGCGCAGCGCTAACAAGTTGTGTGTGTAAAAAGTTCAACCTATACTTTGTGTCTGTCAAATCTTGGTGAACAGTATAGTGAATTTCATTCGCATAATTAGCCGTATCTAGAGAAGGTATCTTGAAAACGCGTACCACAATTCAAGTGCAGCCACTATCACGATACGGTTGTCTGTACAACTGATCTAAAGCTGTGTTATCGCCGCGTTCGCTATATGGTATCGGCATGATACGACGCCGTTCATCTGAAGTACTGTTTGGTGCAGTCGTTCTCTACCAGGAATTTCGTTTGGTGTACGTATTTCTGCGTTATGATGCTTTTGTCAATTTGTAGAATTTTGGCAAATTGCAAATATCTCTAAATTGGAATATTTCAAAACTGAAAAACTATGTCACAAATTCTCATTGGCTTACGACCTTTCAGTTTCTGCATTCACATTCGTCAATAAATGACGTTCTATTTTTGTCAATTTATGAAATTTCGAGAAACAATTGCATATTTCTATGAAATTCCACATTTGAAAAAAATTCTTTTGTGCTACGAATTGTCCACGGCCTATGCTCTTTCCATTTCTGAAGAAATTTTGCCGCTAGCTCATCAGGTGAAAAAGTCGATTTTCGACATTTTCATATTTTAATTGTAAATATCTCCAAATTGCAATGTTTCAAAACTGAAAACTATGTCATAAATTCTTATTGGCCTACGACCTTTCAGATTCTTCATTCACATTCGTCAATAAACGACGTTCTATTTTAGTCAATTAATGAAATTTTGACAGATAATTGCGTATTTCTATGAAATTCCACATTTGAAAAAATTTCTTTTGTGTTACAAATTGTCCACAGCCTATGCTCTTTCCACTTCTGAAGAAATTTCGCTGCTAGCTCATCAGGCAAAAAAGTCGATTTTCGACATTTTCATATTTTAATTGTAAATATCTCTAAATTGCAATTTTTCAAAACTAAAAAACTATGTCAAAAATTCTTATTGGTTTACGACGTTTCAGTTTCTGCATTCACATTCGTCAATAAATGACGTTCTATTTTTGTCAATTAATGAAATTTTGACAGATAATTGCGTATTTCTATGAAATTCCACATTTGAAAAAATTTCTTTTGTGTTACAAATTGTCCACAGCCTATGCTCTTTCCACTTCTGAAGAAATTTCGCTGCTAGCTCATCAGGCAAAAAAGTCGATTTTCGACATTTTCATATTTTAATTGTAAATATCTCTAAATTGCAATTTTTCAAAACTAAAAAACTATGTCAAAAATTCTTATTGGTTTACGACGTTTCAGTTTCTGCATTCACATTCGTCAATAAATGACGTTCTATTTTTGTCAATTTATGAAATTTTGACAAACAATTGCGTATTCCTATCAAATTCCACGACAACGAATTTCTTTTGGGTTACAAATTATCAGCGGTCCGTGCTCTTTCCATTTCTGAAGAAATTTCGCGTCTAGCTCATAGGGTGAAAAAGTCGATTTTCGACATTTTTGAATTTTAATTGTGAATGTCTCGAAAATGCGAAATTAGCAACAGAAACAGCAATTGGAATTACTATGTACTTCGTTCAGTTACGTATTGCTTCGTTT
>JASAMZ010008967.1:0-27539 GCA_030248115.1 Linhomoeus sp. GSCO2_2 | reverse complement strand
TTTACATGAAATGTAGCGATATTTTGGTTAATTTGATTACGTTTTTGACTTCTTTTTCACTGTAATTTTGCATGTAAATTTTGCGAATTCTTGGCTAGGTTTACGCCATACGCCTGGATCTCAGACGAAAAAAACCCCCTGTTTCTGCCTTAAGCTATTAGGCTCAGATGTAACATGTGTTCCGTAGTCACGATTGACACTCTACTTGACGAATCGCGACAGCCCAACCTTCGCAGGGGATGGGATTCTCCCACCAAATTTGAAATCGCGAAATGTAGGGCGGTCGCTCTTCACTTTGGTTCAAACACAAACCTCCTGGACCCGCTTTTGGAGCGTTGAAGACTAAAATTAGTGAAAACTTTTCAGGATTCTAATCTGCTTTTCTCAAGCCAGGTACCACTCACAGCGTTCGTTCCAGATCAGAGTGACCCAATACATCTCGTCTGGAATGAAGGTGTCTCTGAGAAACTCCAGATAGGCCCTTGCTTTAGGGTCTTCGCAGATGAACGCCACCAACTCTCTGCTCAACAAGGCAGCGAAGCTCCCCTTGAAGATCTGAAGTATTACAGCAAGGTGTGACGGTTATTCATAGCCATAGCTGCCAGTCGCCTAACTGTACCGTGAAATTGTTCCTTAGGTCAACCTTTGGGGCGCTGTAATCGAAAAGGAATGTGTGACTGCCCGCCCCAACACTCGAGGCTTCGTAGAGCGCGTCTGGAAATCGCACTCTCCATTCGTTTTGAACCTTCTGAACGATTGCTTTACAATGTAACAAGGTCGTTTGGTTTAGTCAAATTGTGTAGCCTTTTGCTCACCGGATCATTCGAGAACCTGACTGAATGTGAGTAACGAAACTCCTGGCCCGTAGCAAGCTCAGAGTCACTTGAACCGTTTAGAATTTGCAGAATTCTGACCATCTCCAGATTGGTCTTCAGTGGCAGATCAGTGCCCGCTAGAATCTGTGCGTATTTCCAATTGTGGGTAGTCCGATTGTGCAAAGCCTCGAGGCAGTTCACCGCAGCTCTGAGCACTGAGAAATGACCCCAATAGATGCTCTCATGGCGTGTTGGCTGTATAACTTGCTCAGGGAAGCAATTGCCGAGAAAGCCCACAAAATCTTTCACAGCTTCGGGACTTTTCAAGTCGTAGGTGAAACAGTAAAGATTCTGAGGCCAGAAGACGGTATGGAAGAGATTGAGAATCTGCCATGGCTCCTTGTAGACAATGAAGATGAATGAAAGGGTAAATTCTGCTTCAGTATGAGACATGGGCTGAATTGGGAATGGCAGGACTTCCTTGAGATGATGGCAGTTCCCACTGGCAACAATTTCCATCACATATTCGTTGAGTTCTTCAAAATTGGGGCGCCATTTCTTGGCAGTCCTACTAATTTGCCTGCGTTTGCCAGTACTTTGTACTAGCTCGGGACAATGAGGACAACGAAGGTTGAGCTTAGTAAGCTTGGTTTCCTCAACAACTCTTCCAGGGTTTGGCGAAGATTCGCCAGAAATGATGTTGGAAATATTAATTTTCGTTGGCAGTTTGACTTCATGAGCAAGTCTGATTCTGTAATGACTGATGAGCGTGTTTCCAGCGATGACTAGACCAAGTGCAACCGCAAGGCAAGCGACAAAGGCTTGTCTACCGCCATCCTTTATGCGTTTCATGCCCTGAAGCAGACCGACTGTGTTGAGCCGCACGGAAAGCATCCATCGGATTCTAAGATGCATTTTGGTCTCTCACCTAATTTAGGCTATGGTTGTATAAACAGCTTGCGCCTTAACGCATCGTTCGGCCATACTTGCAGTTATACATACGCACAGGAACAAAACGACAAGGGAAACACAAATCACCTGGCAAGCTGTCGTTTTTTCGCCCGGCCTCAGCCGGGCGAACCCCTACGAGAGCTTATCGTTCGTTCGTGCGTCCGTCCGTTCGTTCGTTCGTTACGCTCTCAGATCTCGGCGTTGGTAAGTCGTAGGAAGGAGATCTTGGGCTCTACGGAAAGGTCTTGACTCACTGAGAATTGCGCTAAGAGGTTTCGAAATTCAAAAGTTTGAATTTCGCGAGTTACAGTAACCTAAAGTTTCAAAACGGGAATGTCAGATCTCGACGTTGGTAAGTCGTAGGAAGGCGATCTTGGGCTTTATGGATAGCTCAAGACTCACTGATCATTCCGCTAAGAGGTTGCATAATTCAAAAGTTTGAATTTCGCGCGTTACAGTAACCCAAAGGTTGATAACGGAAAACGGCTCTAACACGCTCGTCTTACGTCGTAGAGCGGCGTGCGATAGGTCAACTAAAAGGTATCGACGTGCTCTTTCATCCGATTTAGATTTCGACATTGAATTTCACGAGTTACAGTAACCTGACGTTTCAAAACGCAACTGTCATATCTCGACGTTGGAAAGTCATAGGAAGGCGATCTTGGGCTCCACGGATAGGTCTCGACTCACTGGTAATTCCGCTAAGAGGTTGCAAAATTCAAAAGTTTGAATTTCGCGAGTTACAGTAACCCAAAGGTTGAAAACGGAAAACGGCTCTAACTCGCTCGTCTTACGTCGTAGAGCGGCGTACGATAGGTCAACTAAAAGGTATCAACGCGCTCTTTCACTTGGCATTAAAGTTTCTTAATTACGCAAACACGCACCACGAAAAGCAATATTCTCGCGTTTTTAACGCAGAAATCGCTCTACCTCGCTCAGCGTGCGTCGTAGAGAGACGATCTTGAGTTTTCTGGATAGCTCTCGACTCACGGATGATTTGTTCTTCTATTGGTCGAAACTCAAAAGTTTGAATATCGCGAGCTACAGTAACCCAAAGGTTTAAAACGCAAAACTTCTCTAACTCGCTCATCTTCCGTCGTAGAGCGGCATTCGTTCGAACGTTTGAAAGCTTACGTTGAGGCAGTTGTTGAACACCCATTTCTAAATAAATACTTTTGTTTTTTTAACCCTTGTCTTACGAACAACTTTGTCTGCTAAAATGCGTGCGTCTTCAATGTTGCCTTGCAACAACCGCTCAGAAATGCGTGTGTCGTGCTCAAAAAATAATCCCGGGCGATCCCAATGTTGCCTTGCAACAACCGCTCAGAAATGCGTGGGCCTTGCTCAAAAAATTAATCCCGGGCGATCCCAATGTTGCCTTGCAAGAACCCCTCAGAAAGGAGTGGGTCAGAAGTAGCTCATGAATAGTGGACTCCGGGCGGGCGCGCGTCATATCGGAAAGGCTTCGAAATGCTTTACAAAAGTATCCACTCTTTAACTCTTCCACTTTAAAACGCTCACAAACCACTCTGTATTAATAAAACAACTCAACTTTTTTAAAACAGCTTGTTGGCACTCCGCCGCTTGAAAAGCGAAGGAGTGCTATAGGAGCGGTAAAGCCTACAGTTAACATAACCAGAGCTAGCGCTCGCTACGAAGCACCTAGATAGCCAATTTTTTTTAAAAAGATAGCTTATGACGACGCGCAGCGTGCTCGGGGGGTGAAAAAATTTCGGCGGTGGAAGAATTTTGCGAAAATTCAAAAATTCAAATTTTCCGGTTCAAAAAAAAAATAATCAGGCCACAACTTTCGCAAAAGTGGGCCGAATTTGGTGATTTTTGGATATGTTGTAGGCCTTTGGGTCCTCTAGGCGGCGTCGCTGGAACGGGCTCCCTAGGTGGTCCGACGCGGGAATACGGTGGAAAATTCAAAATTCAAAATTCTTTTCCGACATTTAAAAAATCATAACTCGAGTTTGCGACGGTGGATTCTCGCAAACTCTTCGATCCGGCCTAGACAATTGTATGACCTTTCGATAGAGACCAAAATCGCCGAGATCGGTCTAGCCGTTCGGGAGATCCGCGGTGACAAAAGTCCCGGGTCCCGAGCGGAAAATACGAATTTGCGACTTTCAGTGGATTTTTCAGTTGGAAAGCGTGCCTTTAGCGGCAAATTGACCATTGCATCGTGTTCCGCGTTAAAAGTTGGTCTAGACGAAGTGTCTTGACCATTTTGAGGTACCGCACCCCGGCCGCGCCGAATTTTTGAATCCCGGGGTCAAATTTTCGAAATTGTGTTTTCACTTGTTTCGGGGGTTTCCGACGACGCTGAACACGAATCCGGTGTTTGTTTTGCGATTTTGGACGCCTTTACCCTGCTTTCGGCACCCGGCCGGCCAAAATTGGGTCCCAGGGTCAAACTTCAAAATTGCGTTGACAGTTGTGTCTGGGCTTTCTGACGCCGCAGAACGCAAATCCGTCGTTTGTTTGGCGATTTGCGGTCCCTGTTTCCTACTTACGGCGATTGATGGAACGTCGAAGTGATGCGCTTGGTCGTTCATGGTCAACCTGGCCACTGGCCAGCCGAGATTCTGGATCTGTGCAAATTTGTCTGTCATTGTCGTAACGTCGGTTTCACTGTTCTGTGTTCTGCTCTTTCACAGAAGCAAGTCAAAATTGACAATCGCAACTCGGTAGTGTCGATCGGTCGTATACGGCTCGTTTGCCGCTGTCATCAACGAGCGCTTTACATGTATTCACAAAAGAAGGCACCTGCGTCTGTTGTTACCGTTCATATGTGCGTGTGTTGGGTAACTCATTTGACTGTCGTTAGCGCTCAGCCGCTCACATACCCGCGGTGACAAAAGTCCCGGGTCCCGAGCGGAAAATACGGATTTGCGACTTTCAGTGGATTTTTCAGTTGGAAAGCGTGCCTTTAGCGGCAAATTGACCATTGCATCGTGTTCCGCGTTAAAAGTTGGTCTAGACGAAGTGTCTTGACCCTTTCGAGGTACCGCACCCCGGCCGCGCCGAATTTTTGAATCCCGGGGTCAAATTTTCGAAATTGAGGTTTCACTTGTTTCGGGGGTTTCCGACGACGTTGAACACGAATCCGGTGTTTGTTTTGCGATTTTTGACGCCTTTACCCTGATTTCGGCACCCGGCCGGCCAAAAATTGGGTCCCGGGGTCGAATTTTCAAAATTGCGTTGACAGTTGTGTGACTTGTGTCTGGGCTTTCTGACGCCGCAGAACGCGAATCCGTCGTTTGTTTGGCGATTTGCGGTGTATTTAGCCTGATTTTGGCCGAATACTCACGCTCTGTAAAATTTCGCGGAATTCCGAAAATACCGTCCGCCATTGATTTTGCTGCGCCAACAGTACGCCGTCCATATAAGACGCGCTGAGAAAGGCGTCTACGCACGCGCAATCGAACCAAGTTATAGGAGCGTCGTACTGTAGCACCGACGCCGTCCACCCTAGCGGGGGAGCCCCCGCTGTGTAGCGTAGATAAGGCGCGCCTGTACAATTGGGGCGCCGCTGGCATTCTACATTGTGAGTGGCTATAGACAGTCAGCTCATCGTCGTCAGTACAGCCTGCTCCAACGCGTCACTTGCGCCACGTCGACCTCTAAGTGTATGGCATCTGCGTAGGCCCACCCCGGGCTATAGACCCCAGTTCTACACTGAAACAATTGGGACCAAACATATTTAACGGGAATGCAACACTTGTTGGAGTTTCTGTACCCCCGTCTGCTAAAACAATCACGCGGAGTGCCTATCTGACACTCAAGGAGTGTCACGTATCACTTGTATGACATGTCTCACAAACCGAAACGATTTGGCGTTTGTGAGGCCGCCCGCCAGACTATATGACAAGCTATCGTTACGTCCAATTAGTCTGCGTATGTAAGGCTGCGTAACGTATGGGTCGTGAGACACGCATAATGTAGCCCCGTTGCTAAGCAGTTTAGGTATACAGACTGAGATTGAGTGTGTTGCTGGATAATATATCACTTTCTATAGCAGCTCGAAGCATTACACTTCCACCCTTGTGAGTTTGTCACTTGGTTTAGGTCTGTTTTCCACGTGCTACATACGCACGTGTAGGTACGATTTTCGTGCCCTCTTGTACAGTGATCTACAGAGGTTCCGCGTCTATACAAGTCTTCTTCTATAATGGTTTGGCACAGTCATTGCGAAACGAAGGAAGTGGGTGAGGTAAAGTCGTCAGTGAACAAATAGAAAGGTATCACAGAGACAGCATCACAAGTCACAAATCACAGCGTAGCGCACTTCTCCGGCTTTGCCTGCCGTCTCAGTCCATGATTGGCCAAATCCCTCGGCCTTTCACCAACTTCAGTTGTCTGAATTTGGTGCAACGGTTCTGCTAATTCAGACAGTATGATTAATAGACCATAAACCTAGTCTGCCAGAATGCAAAGGTGCGAATTTCGATAAAACAAAAAACGAAGAAAAACTCACATTTAGCCTTTTGCTCGACACACCTGCACTTGATCGCGTTATTTTTTTGAGCGCGCAAACGAAAACGCGATCAACGCTTAAGGATGGCGTCAGTACAGGCAAGTTTATCTCGAGCTACAGTGGACGTAGAGAGCCGATTGCTGTTGCATTAGACGCACCGAAACCCCCCCCCCCCCCCCCCCCCCCCTGAATCCGCTAATCTCTTCAGGGCCCCCATCGGACGTCTACAGCGGCCCCACGGACGGATTTTCTCTCGGCCGGCCCACTCGTCAACCAGGGAGGTGGCCCAAGGACCTGGACGACGGTGAAAAAGTTGATCGCGTTTTCTGAAAACGCTAATATCTCGTGCTAGAGTGGACCGATCGCGCTGATTCTTGTTGCATTCGATTCCCCACTACGTTCTGCATAGGACTACGTCCTCATCGTCGCTATCGGTGGGCTTCGGTGTCATGCGTTCTCAGTATTCCTCACTCCAGTCTTTAGTGTGGGAGCAGAAGGCTCAGATGCGCCATGTAACAATTTGCACGCAATCACCGATTTGAGACGAAAGACCCACCAGAGACCGAAGCAGTGGGGTATCCATCCAGGGGTGGTGGGCATTTGGGACAAATTCTCACCACTCCCCCCCCCCCCCCCCAGATGCCACTTTGCCCTCCCTCCCCCCCCCCACTCCCAATGTCCAATCGAAAATTTCTTTCGTTTGCAGTGCAATAGACAGTGAAATCTTCGTCTGCGTCATCTTCAGTCACTGAGGTACAACTTTGATCTCTCTACGACTTTCCAACGCCGAGATCTGAGAGCGTGACGCACGCACAGACGGACGGACGGACGCACGCACGCCGAGTAGGTTGTCGCGTCGCCCGACTGAGGCTGGGCGAAAAAGTAAGTTTCCCGGGCAGCGATTGGAGTATTTGCGGTAAACACTTGACACTAACAAAGATTCTAGGTAAGCAGTAGGCTCCACGAAAACAAATCTAGTAGCGTAGCTAGCGATGCATATAAAGAGCAATTTCTTATTTTCAATAGTTTAATGCCAACACTGAGTTATTTCTGTTCTTTACCCGAGCTCTCGTGTGGTGTCGCCCAGTAGCGTATCCAGAGGGGGGAGGGGGCGGTTGTGCGTCCGCCCCCCCCCCCCCCCATTCGGCCGAACCGCCCCCCCCCCCATTCCCCCTCCCGAGAAAAAAAAATTGCGCGGCAGCACCTCCAGAGCAAAAAATTTTCGCAAGCGGCGCTATTCTATAGCACTTTTGTACCAAAGTAGGCCAAAATCGGCCAAAATTGTTGCCTGCAGCGCTATTTTATAGCACTTTTGTACCAAAATAGGTCAAAATCGGCCAAAACTTTTTGCTTGCGGCGCTATTTTATAGCACTTTTGTACCAAAATAGGCCAAAATCGGCCACAATTTTTGCCTGCGGCGCCATTTTAAAGCATTTTTGTACCAACATAGGCCAAAATCGGCAAAAATTTTCGCCTGCGGCGCAGATTTTTTTATGTGCATTTCACCCCTGTGCCCACAAAAATTGCGCCCCCCCCCCCCCATTCCAAAATCCTGGATCCGCCACTGGTGTCGCCAGTTGGCAAAACATCTCAAAAGTTATCCTGGGCTCTTTATATGCACCGCACGTCTAGAGACTAGGCACCGGCATCGTATCTACGCGTGTTTCAAGAGATTCCCTAAGTCCCCTGAGCAGTAAACAAGTGTGGAGTAACAAGCTTAGAGTAACAAGCTCCGGTATTAAAAACTTGAGTTTGTATTCTGACTGACATTTCAAAGAGTTGCGTTCTTTCTGCAGAGAGTGCGAGAGTTCATCGCCCGCATGCTCCGCTTCATGAGCCCCCGCTTCGCAAGAGGGTATTGCATAGCAATATTGATTTCGCCCGCGATTTGGCTTTTAGAGCAAGAACATCCCTCTTTCAAGCAACGCTTTTAAAAAAGTGACAAAAACTTGTAAAAGTTTTGGCAAACAATTGACAGAGCACAAAAGAGCGCACTATGAGCAATCAAACTGTGTCGCACTTCTGCATGTAGCAAAGAGCGATCTTAGCGTCAAAATCCAGATAATGGCGTTTTCCGCGGTGCGTGTTTGCGTAATTGAACAAACCTTTGTAGCCGCATGAAAGAACACGTCGAGAGCTTTCACCTGGCGTGTCGATTGCCACTATACGACGTAAGACGAGCGAGTTAGAGCCGTTTTGTGCTTTTGCACCTACAAGTTACTGTAACTCGCGAAATTCAAACTATTGTGTTTCGACCAAAGGGAGAACAAATGATCAGTGAGTCGGAAGCTATCCAAAAAGCTCGAGATCGTCTCTCTACGACGCAAGTTGAGCGCGTTAGAGCCAGCTTAGCGTCAAAATCCCGAATGGCGTTTTCCGCGGGGCGTGTTTGCGTAATTGAAAAGGTTTTACTGCCACATAGAAGAGCACGTCGAGAGCTTTCACCTGACGTGGCGATTGCCGCTCTACGACGTAAGACGAGCGAGTTAGATCTGTTGTCTGTTTTGCACCTTTCGGTTACTGTAACTCGCGAAATTCAAACTTTTGAATTTCCAAACCTCTTAGCTGAATGATCAGTGAGTCGAGACCTATCCGTAGAGCCCAAGATCTCCGCTCTACGACTTTCCAACGCCGAGATCTGGGAGCGTTACGGACGGACGGACGGACGTACGCACGCACGCACGCCGAGCTCTCGTATAGTCTCGCCCGCCTGAGGGCGGGCGAAAAAACTGGGTACCCGATGATGGTTGATTGGCATTGTATAGTGTTTCGTGCATTTGAGGAGAATATTCAATAGTGTGTCAGAATAGAAAGTTGAGCATTTCTTCAGGGAGTTTCGCCGCAGTTACCTCGAGTTTCCAGAGAAAGTTTGTGCCATTGTTAATCGATGCCTATAAGGCGCATTGATGGGTACTGATCCATAAATGGATAAGGAATGTTCGCCGCAAATTCACTGTGGAATGACCGGGCAAGTCGTCCGGGGGACGCAGTATACTCCACAAATTTGAAATCCTACGCACGGTGACTCCTCTGCTGTTGTGGCCTCCTGGCACCCCCAATCGCTAAAGCAATGCTGAATTCGTGATCTACATCACAAAATACCCCAGATTTGACATACAACATCCCAAGTTTCCTATGGACTCCGGGAACTGAAATTCTGCACTTGGGGTACGGTAGCATACAAATTCGTCGTAGGTACGTTCAAACATCATCTATACACTGAACGGATGCCAAATTCGTAATCAGCGCCCCCGAAATCGAGCATAATATTGGCAAAGTCGACCCGACGCCCAAAATTCAAACCGACGCGGCAGGGATACTGTAGCTCTGCAAATTTTTCAAAAATACTTTTCTGAGCCAGATTTAAGCGCAGAATCGTTTGAAACCACTTTTGGAACGATTCGGCAACGCATTCGAGCGCTATAGACGCCGAAACGCGAAAATCGCAATTTTCGGACCCGGAGTCAAAAAAGTCGCAGTGTAAGAAAGTTTTTTGTGTTTCGCCCGATTTTCTCCGTTCATGGCTCATTCGATAGAGGACATCTGGGAAGGAGCACCAAGAGTGGTCTCGCCGCTCTAGCTGCTACCTAGCTCGCACAGCAGCCCGTCAAAGTCGACCCAGGGCGAAAAATCGCGAATTTTTCAAATTTGGCGCCAAAATGGGTCCCGCAGCGATCCAATTCTTTTTTTCCGTGTTCGGCACTATCGAGTACTACAACATATCAAAAGATAGTACCTATATACCATTATATGCAACTTTTTCGAGTTCTACCTTGTACTATGCCTTTTTCAGTACTTTGAAAATTTAAATTTTTGAATTTCCCACCAACGGGGTCTCGGAGCGTGACCCCGTTTGGTGTCCACCCTGCCCACTTACTAGGCCTACCCAACGCAAAAGACCGTTTGGAAATCGGCCGCTTCACGCGCGAACGCCGTTGACTGTAATTTTCTGCTTTCGCGCACAAACGCTATATACTCCACACTTTTTTGTGGAGTATAACAAGCTGTGTGTGTAAAAAGTTCAACATATACTTTGTGTCTGTCAAATCTTGGTGAAGAGTATAGTGAATTTCATTCGCATAATTAGCCGTATCTAGAGAAGGTATCTTGAAAACGTGTACCACCATTAAAATGCAGCTATTACCACGATACGGTTGTCTGTACAACTGATCTAAAGCTCAGTGATATCGCCGCGTTCGCTATATGGTATCGGCATGATACGACGCCGTTGATCTGAAGTTTTATACCTGTGAGAATACGGCACATCGAACAAAAAACTTGCCAACTGTTTGGTGCAGTCGTTCTCTACCAGGAATTTCGTTTGGTTGCGTATTTCGCGTTATGACGCTTTTGTCAATTTATAGAATTTTGGCAAATTGTGGCGTATTTCTATACAATTCCACAATTGCAGACAATTTTGTTTGTGTTACAAATTATCTGCTGTCTACGCTCTTTCCATTTCTGAAGAAATTTCGCCGCTAGTCCATCAGGCGACAGAGTCGATTTTCGACATTTTAACATTTTAATTGTAAATATCTCTAAATTGCAATATTTCGAAACTGTAGAACCATGTCACAAATGCGTACTAGCTTACGAACTTTCAATTTCTGCATTCAGATTCGTTAATAAATGACGTTCTATTTTTGTCAATTTGTGAAATTTTAACAAATAATTGCGTATTTCTATGAAATTCTACATTTAAAAAAATTTCTTTTGTGTTACAAATTGTCCACGGCCTATGCTCTTTCCACTTCTGAAGAAATTTCGCCGCTAGCTCATCGGGCGAAAAAGACGATTTTCGACATTTTCATATTTTAATTGTAAATATCTCCGAATTGCAATTTTTTCAAAACTGAAAAACTATGTCACAAATTCTTATTGTCACGACGTTTCAGTTTCTGCATTCACATTCGTCAATAAATGACGTTCTATTTTTGCCAAAATATGAAATTTCGACAAACAATTGCGTATTTCTATCAAATTCCACATTGACAAAAAATTTCTTTTGGGTTACAAATTATCAGCGGTCCGTGCTCTTTCCATTTCTGAAGAAAGTTCGCGGTTAGCTCATCAGGTGCAAAAGTCGATTTTCGACATTTTTGAATTTTAATTGTGAATATCTCGAAAATGCAAAATTAGCAACAAAAACGGACATCGGATCCGCACTCAGCGACCTTGACTCTACTTGACCACATATGTCACATATCTTACTTCGGTGCCACGGACGGACGGACGGACACACACACAGACAGACAGACAGACATTGTCATCCGTATATATACACCTCGCCGCGCTGAGGCGCGGCGAAAAAAGGGTCTAAATGGGACGACGCCTTTTTCTTTTGGGTCACAAATGCGGACGGTTACGGTACCGTTGATGTAGACTGCAGAACTGCAGTGAACAGAACTGCCGCGTTTCGTTTTCGATCGAATAGGTGGCAAAAACGTTGCCGGACACATCCACGGATAAATATTGCTAAGTTTTAGCCATTTGAAGATGCCGAAATTTGGGCTTTTTCGAAAAATAGACGTAGGCGGCCGAAAAATAGACGTACCAAAATGTCTACGGGCTAAACCCAAGAGTCTACTGTGTTTTTACAGGCACATGAGCTGGCGCGATTCTAAACGTAGGCACTGGCAGGGGCACAGGGTCGAATGGCTTCAGATCTATCTGAAATGTCCTGTGGGCTAAACCCAAATGTCTACGGGCTAAACCCAAGCATCAATTGTGTATTTACAGCCACGGGAGCTGGCGAGATCCTAAACATTGGCACTGACAATGGCACAGGGTCTAACGACCTGAGATCTCACTGTACTGTCCTGCAGTGCACTGAATTCGGTGATTGCGTTATCACCTTCATGTTCTGCAGATTACCCATACACTATTGACCATAGAGATTCTCCTATGGGCTAAAGGCTCTAGTCCATATTACTAAGCGGCAAAACTGTGTCCGTGTGTCTGTTTGTTTGTTTGTTTGTTATCGCGATATCTCTAGCCACAGTTGACGGATCGCAATGATCTATGGCTTAAACTGACCGTCCTGACCTGTAGTTTTGCATGAAGGTTTGTTGACTTTGGTCGATTGCTAAATTCCAAAATATTTCGCAAATATCGACTGCGCCAGTACATTCTGAGCACAGTAGTCACCAAACTCTGTGACTGACGTCTGATTTCGCACCAAGAGCGCTTTGCGATGTCACCATTCACTGCAAAGTTGTCGTGGTGAGACTCCAAAGTATATTCGCAGGCACTGCATGCACTGGCAGGGGCATAGCATCAAACTGCTTTAGATCTATGTCAAATGTCTTTAGATCTATCTGAAATCTCCTATGAGCTAAACCCAAATGTCTATGGGCTAAACACAAGTATCTATTGTGTATTTACAGGCACAGGAGCTGGTGCGAGCATAAATGTAGGTACTGGCAGGGGCACAGTGTCAAATGGCTTGAGATCTGTCTGAAATGCCCTATTGGCTAAACACAAATGTCTATGGGCTAAACCCAAGAGTCTATGGGCTAAACCCAAGTATCTATTGTGTATTTACAGGCACATGAGCTGGTGCGATCCTAAACGTGGGCACTGGCAGGGGCACAGGGTCGAATGGCTTGAGATCTATCTGAAATGCCCTATGGGCTAAACCCAATTGTCTACGGGCTAAACGCAAGCGTCTATTGTGCATTTACAGGCACAGGAGCTGGTGAGATCCTAAACATAGGTACTGACAATGGCACAGGGTCTAACGACTTGAGATCTAACTGCACTGTCCTGCAGTGCGCTGAATTCGATGATTGCCATATCTCCTTCATGCTCTGCAGATTACCCATATGCTATTGACCATAGAGATTCTCCTACGGGCTAAAGGCTCTAGTCCTATATACTAAGCGGCAAGAGTCTGTTTGTTTGTGGGTCTGTGGACGCCATAACTCTAGCCACAGTTGACGGATCGTGATGGTCTATGGCTTAAACTAACCGTCATAGACTGAAGTTGTGCATGAAGGTTTGTTGACTTAAGTCGATGTCTAAATTCCAAAATATTCTGAAAATATCGACTGCACCAGTACATTCTGAGCACAGAAGGCACCACACTCTGTGATTGACATTTCATTTCGCACCAAAAGCACTTAACAGTGTCACTATTCATGACAGAGTTATTGTTGTGGGACTACAAAGTGTATTCGCAGGCACTGAGTGCACTGGCAGGGGCGCAGCATCAGACTATTCAGGATCAATGTCAAATGTCTTTAGATCTATCTGAAATCTCCTACGGGCTAAATCCAAATGTCTACGGGCTAAAGCCAAGTGTCTATTGTGTATTTGCAGGCACGGGAGCTGGTGCAAGCCTAAGTGTAGGCACTGGCAGGGGCACAGTGTCAGATGGCTTGGGATCTATCTGAAATGTCCTATGGGCTAAACCCAATTGTCTACAGGCTAAACCCAAGTGTCTATTGTGTATTTACAGGCATGGGAGCTGGTGCAATCCTAAATGTAGGCACTGGCAGTGGCACAGGGTCGAATGACTTGAGATCTATCTGAAAGCATGGGCAGGGGCACAGTGTCAGATGGCTTGAGATCTATCTGAAATGTCCTATGAGCAAACCCAATTGTCTACAGGCTAAACCCAAGTGTCTATTGTGTATTTACAGACATGGGAGCTGGTGCGATCCTAAATGTAGGCACTGGCAGTGGCACAGAGTCGAATGACTTGAGATCTATATGAAATGTCCTATGGGCTAAACACAATTGTCTATGGGCTGAACCCAATGCCATTGACCATAGAGATTCTCCTACGGGCTAAAGACTCTAGTCCTATATACTAAGCGGCAAGAGTCTGTTTGTTTGTTTGTGGGTCTGTGGACGCCATAACTCTAGCCACAGTTGACGGATCGTGATGGTCTATGGCTTAAACTAACTGTGGGAGCTAGGTAGCAGCTAGAGGGGCGAGACTACTCTTGTTGCTCCTTCCCAGATGTCCTCTATCGAATGAGCCATAAACGGAGAAAATCGGGCGAAACACAAAAAAGTTATTTTCCCGCAACTTTTTTGACTCCGGGGTCGAAAATTGCAATTTTCGGGTTTCGGCGTCTGTAGCTCTCGAATGCGTTGCCGAATCGGTTCAAAAGTGGTTTCAAACGATTCTACGTTGAAATCTGGTCCAGAAAAGTGTTTTTGGCAAATTCGCAGAGCTACAGTAACCCAGCCGCGTCCGTTTGAATATTGGGTGTCGGGTCGACTTTCGCGATATTATACTCGATTTCGGGGTTTTCGGGGGCGCTGATTACGAATTTGACATTCGCTTAGCGTTTAGATGATGTTTAAGCGTACCTATGATGAATTCGCATGCTACCATACCCCAAGTGCAGAATTTTGGTTCTGCGAGTCCATAGGAAGTTAGGGGTGTTGTATGTCGATTCTGGGGTACTCTAGGATGTAGATCACGAATTCGGCATTAGTTTTGCGATTGGGAGTGTCAGGAGGCCACAACAGGTGAGGAGTCACCGTGCGTAGGAGTTGAAATTTGTGGAGTATACTGCGTCCCCCGGACGACTTGCCTGGTGTTAATTATAAAATATAGAACTATTTGCTAAATAGTTGACAGACTATGCCCGACACAACCATGCAAAGACATTCTGAAATTTAAGCTATTTGAAATTGTCTAAATTTGGGAATTTCAACAATACCATTGAAAATTTCTGTAATTTCGTTAATTATAATCTCTGAAACTATTTGCTAAATACTTGGCAGACTATGCTCGACACATCCGTGCAAAGAAGTTTTGAAATTTAAGCTGTTTGAAATTGCTGAAATTTGGGAATTTTGAAAATACCCTTGAAAATATCCCTAATTTCGTTAATTATAAAATCTGAAACTATTTGATAAATACTTGGTAGACTATGCTCGACACATCCGTGAATAGAAGTTTTGAAATTTAAGCTGTTTGAAATTGTCGAAATTTGGGGATTTTAACAAAATCCTTAAAAATATGCAAAATTTCGCTAATTATATTCGCTCAAACTATTTGCTAAATACTTGGCAGACTATGCTCGATACATCGGTGCAAAGAAGTTTTGAAATTTAAGCTGTTTGAATTGTTCGAAAATTTGGGAATTTTGACAAAAACCTTGAAAATATCCCTAATTTGGTGAATTCCAAAATCCGAAACTATGTCACAAATTCATCGCGTCTTACGCCCTTTCCATTTCAGCAAAAACTTTGCCGATACGACTTGTAAATAAAAGTGTCATTTTTGACATTTTTATATTTTAATTGTAAATATCTCGAAATAGGGAAATTAGCAACAGAAACGGACAACGGCACGTTACTCAGCGCATTGGACTCCATTGGGTGGCACTAACCGTCATGTTTAGTTGTTTGACACACACACACACCCACACACGAACAGACAATAGCGTCCGTATATATACTCGCCGCCCTGGGGGGCGGCGAAACAAGCTGTGTGTGTAAAAAGTTCAACCTATACTTTGTGTCTGTCAAATGTTGGTGAACAGTATAGTGAACTTTGTACACATCGTTAGCCGCATCTGGAGAAAGTGTCTTGAGAACGTGTACCACAATACCAAGTGCAGCTATCCCCACGATACGGTTGTCTGTACAGCTGATCTGAAGCTCAGTGATATCGCCGCGTTCGCTATATGTTATCGGCATGATACGACGCCGTTTATGTGATGTTTCCTACCTGTACGAAAACGTCACATCCAACAAAAAACTTGCCAAAAGTTTGGTGCGAGCGAATTCCTGTGTTCAGCGTACGCATTTCTGTTCCCGAATGCACATTCAACATTATCATCAATAAACAGCTGTTCTGGCCATCAGATAAAAATCTCGATTTTGACATTTATTTAAAATTTTTATTCTAAATATCTCGAAATTGGAATTTATTAAAAATGTAAAACTATGTCACAAATTCTTATTGACATACGACCTTACCATTTCCGCGTTCAAATTTGTCAAAAAAACAACGTTCTATTTTGTTGATTTATAGAATTTTGAAAAATAATCACGTATTTCTATTAAATTCCATATTTGAAAAAAGTTTCTCTTGCGTTACAAATTATCCGCAGTCTATACTCTTTCCATTTCTGAAGAAACTTCGCCGCTATATCATCAGGTGAAAAGTCGATTTTCGACATTTCTATTTCTTTATTGAAAATATCTCGAAATTGCAATTTTTAAAAACTGCAAAATTATGTCACGAATTCTTATTGGCATACGACCTTTCCATTTCTGCATTCACATTTGTCAATAAATGACGTTGTATTTTAGTCAATTAATGCAATTTTGACAAATAATCGCGTATTTCTATTAAATTCCACATTTGCAAAAAATTTCTTTCGTGTTACAAATTATCCGCGGTCCATGCTCCTTCCATTTCTGAAGAAATTTCGCGGCTAGCGCATCAGACGAATAAGTCGATTTTCGACATTTTCGAATTTTAATTGCGAATATCTCGAAAATGCGAAATTAGCAACACAAACGGACACCGGATCCGTACACAGCGAGCTCGACTCTACTTGGCCACACATGTCACATATTTTACTTCGGTGCCACGGACGGACGGACGGACGGACACACAGACAGACAGACAGACAGACATTGTCATCCGTATATATACACCTCGCCGCGCTGAGGCGCGGCGAAAAAACCAAACAATAATGCTAGTCTCTCATCACAATCTCACTTCAGTTCCATCAAATTCGACCACATTTCGACTTGTGAATCACCTGTTGGACGGATACGATAGCACAATGCGCCCAGTCAAAGATGAAAACGAGCCTACACGAGTGCTGCTCCAGTCGGACCTCTACACTATAATCAGCGTGGTGCGTATGTATGTTTCACAGCTGTGAAATTTGGTTACAGTAGCCGTACGCATCTCATATTCATTCAGCGCGAGAAAGAAGGCCAAATCCAGGCAAGCGTTTGGAACTCGCTGGTAAAGTCGACGGCAAAACCGCCGATGCGTTTCTTTTGAACGAGTGAACAGTCGTCGAAGTTGCTGTATGATGATCAGCTGTGCTGTCTGACCTCCTACTGTTTGAAAATAACAGAAGTTTGATTGCAGAGGTGGACTGACCAGTACCTTCGCTGGAATCCCGAGGACTTCAATGGCTTGGAATCAGTCATGATACTTGCCAACTTTTTGTGGATACCTGACATCATCGTTTACAACGCGTGAGAGAGTCGATGTTACCACAGTACTCGAAATTGAGGTATTGGAAAGTTCTTATCCAAAGTTTTACCGCTTGGACACCAAAATTGATGTGCCTATCGCCCTGAAGGGACAGTCTAAATCTAGGTTGGGCGTAATTGTAAGCGTCGGTAGGTAGTGAGACCTCCTCATGCCACCTCCACAGCAAGACGTAAGAACCAACGACAAAACCTTACATCAACTCTCAATCAGTCTGTGGCTTTAGAAGGCTTTCGCCTTCGGATCTCTACGTTAGGTTTGTACTAACCCGTTGACAGAATTGGGAATCCCTTTGTTTGTCACGTGGCAACTGAAAATCCACATCTTCACTGCAGTGGCAGGATTTTGGAGTGGGGGGGGCGGAATTTTTGAGGCCACAGGGGGGACCAAGATGCTATAAACGCACATAAAAGAATTTGCGCCGCAGGCGAAAATTTGTACCGATTTTGGCCTATGTTGGCACAAAAGTGCTATAAAATAGCGCCGCAGGCGAAAATTTTTTGCTCTGGAGGTGCTGCCGCGCAATTTTTTTTTCTCGGGAGTGGGAATGGGGGGGGGGCGGTTTGGCCGAATGGGGGTGGGGGAGGACGCACAACCGCCCCACCTGGATCCGCTACTGCTTCACTGTGCAGCGCAACCTAACGCTTCAGCACAATTGACTAAACCAACTCGACCTTCAGCATCGAGCACGTCCGTCACACCGGCAACCCGGAGTCTCCGTACGATAGCACCGTGGCGCGAGTGACCTACAAGGGCCGGGTGCGCATAGTGCTGCCCCAGATCCTGGTGCAGAACTGCAACCGGTTCGACATGACCCTGTTCCCCTTCGACACGCAGACCTGTCCCGCGCGATACGCCTCGTTCGGGTGTGAGATTGGTGCTAGAAAACCTTTACAATAGTGGCACTCTCTACATGATTTGCACTGGAAATTGGTCAATTGCCGGTTCAGCCCTAGACTCACCCCCCCCCCCCCGTCCCCCCCCCCCCCCCTTCTCCTTCGTACACGTATTAACCGCCTCTCCTACTGTACAGGGTGCCTCATGGTGGGTGTACCAACTTTGATCGGCTGTTGCGCGTCACTGCGTTGGCCGATTTGGGTGAAACACGGTAGGTACGTGCTACTGAGTGAGACTTAGACATCTGCATAATTTGAGCATCCTACACCAATTCTGGCGGGAATGCAGGCCCAAAGCGCAAAAGCGTTTCGACGATGGTGCACCTCGTGGAGGAAGCTCTGCAGCAGCAGAAGCAGTTGCCCAGGTCCGAGAATGGCTCTGCAGACTGATTTTAATTTAATTGTTCTGAAGCGTCTTACAAGCTACGAGGTTCGTTCCAAGACCGTCCAGAAGCTCGATTAATCCTCATTGTGATGGTGCAGGTGGCAGCAAAGTAGCTACAAGCAAACCAACTTTGTAGCTGCCACAAGCCGACGAATCTTAAGAAAATGACAGTGTTTGCGTTTTGGGGCCGCATTCCCGCCAGAATTGGTGTAGGACGCTCAAATTTTGCAGATGTCTAAGTCTCACTTAGTAGTTCGTACCTAACAAATTTCAGCCAAATCAGCCAACGCAGTGACGCGCAACAGTCGACCAAAGTTGGTACACCCACCATGAGACACCCTGTGTGAGCCGTCGTTTTATTACCTGCATTGCCCATTGCAGATACGACAACACCCAGATCACGCTTGACGTGGACACGCGAGACAGGGATTCGGCCATCTTTAAGGTGCGTTTGAAACGTGGAACACAACCTAATAGACTTCACAAGACCAACTGTTCATAATCGGCCGTATCGTGGTCGCTCATGGAGCATCTATAACCTTTAGGAGCACGCAGACTGGCGGTTGGTCGAATTCACGCCGGAGAAGCAAGGTACGGTACAATGTTTCCTCGATTCTACAACAGCACGCCTCTTCCCTGGGTTAAACTCTGCAGAAACCGTGGATTGGCACTGTGTAGGACACTCGACACTACATATTATGTATCAACTTAGTTTGCTTCTCGTCATCAGCGATGGAGCCGATTATACAGTACAGGGTGTTTCAGACTTAGGGGGCACATTTTAAAGTGTAATAGCTTTTGCTACAGGCGGAATTTTTACACGCGATTTGCGGCGTTCAAAAGCTAACACTTTGGCAATTTGTCACTGCGAAACTCGGCAGAACACACCAAGTCAAATTCTCGATATTGACGCACTTTTGCAGGTAAGCTATGTGCATTACCGACTGTTTCTTGGTCAATCGAGGAACGATCCTCTTGAATCTTTTGTTGGAGATCCTGCAAGTCTCTTGTCTTATGCTGATCGACCAGTGACTGCAGAAAGTCACTTAAGAAGAAGTTACAGGACGTCAAATCCGGAGACTGTGGTGAGGCTCCACCGAGTGCCCACCACAGTCTCCCGATTTGACGTCCTGTAACTTCTTCTTAAGTGACTTTCTGCAGTCACTGGTCGATCAGCATAAGACAAGAGACTTGCAGGACCCTCCAACTCCAACAAAAGATTCAACGGGACCGTACCTCGATTGACCAAGAAACAGTCGGTAGTGCACAAAGCTTACCTGCAAAAGTGCGTCAAAACTGGCGTTGCCCATATCGAGAATTTGACTTGGTGTGTTCTGCCGAGTTTCGCAGTGAAAAATTGCCAAAATGCTAGCTTTCGAACGCCGCAAACCGCGTGTAAAAATTCCGCCTGTAGCAAAAGTTATTACACTCTAAAATGTGTCCCCTTAGTCTGAAACACCCTGTACTTTGCAAAACTGCGCACCTGCAGTAGCACTCTACAACATGAGCGGAGGAAGGGTGTTGGCGTTCGACGAGGTGCACTACAGTCTCACGGTGAAAAGGATACCGAACTTCTACGTCTACAACATCGCAGTGCCCTCCTTTATCACCACGCTGCTTGGGATCATCGGTTTGTTCGCCCCACACTCCTCCAGTGGGGAAAGAGGAGAGAGGGTGAGGAAATCTTTTTAAGTCAGCCAACATAGTCTAGCATCTTTGAATTATAACGCACACTCAGAGGAAGTAGTTTGTGGTATCTTCGAGAATATACCTCATTAAGTACGGCTCACCCACATATGGGTGAGCCGAAAACGGAGTCAAAAATCAGTTTCGGACGGTCCGAAAGTTTCGGACCGTCCGAAACCGTTTCGGACGGTCCGAAATTGCCGGTGGTCGAAAAAAATGAAAAGCAACCCCGTTTTTTCGGACCGTCCGAAATTGACCCCCACGCTATATCTATAGCTGTCAATTTCGGACGGTCCGAAAAAACGAGCAAAAATGGCCTATGACGTTCAGCATACCTACTGCGGGTGGTCAAATCTACCAGGCCAGTAGGCCTAACCTACCAGGCCAGTAGGCCTAACCTACCAGGCCAGCAGGCTCAACCTACCAGTCAAGTAGCCCAATCGATGAATGTGTGACATGCCACCCTAACCCATCACGTCTTCTACTAGGTGTATACTCCATCGTGTCTTTCGTGATCCAGCTCTGGTACTACACGTTGAAAACAACTATTGTCTTGCACAAGCGATGGATTATCGTGGAGGACCATCACGAATAGGAGGGGTGGGCAAGAGGACACAGCGATGCGATGGCTCTCTCTGGCTCGTCGAACAAAACACATGTTGCCGCAAGTAGTTTCACAACAACAACAAAATCACGTCTTCGATTTCGTGCATGGCATCTCTTATGTGCTGCTCTCCCTCGTCGATACTTTGATGCAGAGCCGTGAATGGCAGCACGGGCGCGCCACCTCCGACCATCTGTGTGGCTGCGTTGAGTAGCGCGTTGGTCAAAGCCAAGTGGCTCACGAGTACGTCGTCCGCATCGCCCAAGTGATCTGCAATACATCTTGATGGCTCAGCAATCCGAAACTGAAAACGTGTACAACTACCAACCGTAGATGATGTGCATGGTTTCAGCCAGCATAGGCGACAAGGGGTTCTGCCTCAGCACCAAAACTTCGTCACCGTTCTCTGCCAGCATGGTCGCCATGGCGTCGAGATCTTGTTGGATGGCCGCCATGAAGCCCACCAGTGGGTGGATGTCCCCTATCAGCACGTCGATGGCGTGAACAGCACTGTACAACTGCACCCTGGCCCCCTCCATGGAGTCTACGAAGCGCATACACACTCAATCAAAATCGACCAAATCGAAGAAATCAAGAATGCAACACAAACTAGAGATGTTGCCCAGCCTCGCCACCAACTCTCCGACGATGGCCATAGCCATGTTTGCTGTTGCCGCCTTGCTCTGTCGCTCGCTTGCTATGTGCAGGTTGCCCCAACTGGTTCCGTCAGGCTGCTATGTATGGTTACTACCTAGTTGTTCACATCATCACAAGCACCACCAAACAAAACGTGGATGTTCAACCTTCTCTGCCACATCACACACAAAGAACACATCTGCACTGTTTACTATCCATCATACAAACAACTGGAGTGTCCGACGGTAAAACAACAAACAACCATCACTGGTCTACGTTTCCATGGTCCAACAGAAACCATGAAACAGACAGGAGCAACAAGATAGAACCATATTCTCAGTAATTCGTCACAGCGCGGATGACTTTCTGGTGTTGCAGAGCCGGATCGTCGAACAAGTAATCCGTCATTTCGTGGAATCGCTCGAAACAGCCGGTGTCTACGCACAGGAACACACCGCAGATCTTGCAAAACGTATCGGTTTTCCTCCTCTGGCAGTGGGCCTTGCAGTCCCTCCTCATGACCACACCATTCGGCCTCCACAGCCTCGCATAGTGGCCCAACGAACGATCCAACCGATTTCCTGTGCAACGTGTCCCATTGGTTCAGTATCCTAGTATTCTAGCAAATAGTAACCTAATGTGCTCGACAACCTGTGACACACGTGTGGAGGATCAGACATGATGAAACATGACCTAATCTACAATCTACCCAGCTATGTTGTTTGCGATTGGCTGTTGGGGTGAGGTACCAAACATCCACACATGTACAGATTATGGTGAGCAAAGAGACATTTCCATCTGTACACTCAGCTAACTCGCGATGTAGTCAGCTGGTGGCTTCGGAGGAGGCTGATGGAAGTCGATGTAGACTCCTCGGTTCGCCCTCTCCAGCACAGTAGGGCCAACTTCCAAGGAACGGACGAACGCCAACAGTCTATCTGCTATGGCTCGTTTGGCGTGCTTGTTTTGGAGTTTTGTGTGGGGTCGGTAGTCCGCATATATGATCCTACTGTTGGCTGCGAACCAGTCGAGGACCTGCAGGAACACACCACTGACGTACCACTTCCTGCTCCGGTGGTGCTGCTTTCGGGACGTTGTCACCTGATCACTGAAACAAAGGCAGTCCTCTATGGCAGCTACAGAATGTGATGTCATGATTCAACCTACTGCAGATCGACTCCACCCATGTGCCTCGAGTACAGCTGGGCTATGACGGGGTGTGGAACTCGGAATTTGTAGTACAAGCCGGAGTTGGTCTTGCCCCTCCTCCAACACCAGCGGGGTTCTTCCGTGACGTGCTCGAGGGAAGACAGGAAAGTGACCACTGTAGCATCCCGCCAAGTCAGAGCAGAAGTGTCTCCTGTGTGATGGTTGTACTAGTTGCATATACGGTCAATGTGACCAAACGTCAACAAGAGGCAAACACCATAGTTGGAGTGCCTCCATAGCACTTCACCACGCTTCAAACTCTTCACTTCTACTGGAGTGGGCTTCTTCCGTGTTCCCATCATAATCTCTTCTGGTAAATCTGCGCGTTGCTCCCTCCTGAGTGTACCACAGAAGTATGTCCTGCGTCTCGACATGGCGAAATTCATCGCTGTTGTAGTGTAGTAGCGGTCCACGAACACCTGAGAGAGGTGAAACAATGAGGGCATGTGCATGTCTGATCCAGGACAGAGATGGCCTCACATAGAATCCTTGGTCCAGGAATGACTTCAAACCATCACCACTTGACCCGGACAGCAGGGCATAGCAGAACGCCACGATCCTACCCCAGACTCTCTCGTGTGGCACTTCGGCGTTGGTGTGCAGCAGGGCGGCATAGATATATCCAGTTGCTGGGTCACACAGGCAGTAGTATTTCAACCCTTTCCCTCTGGGCTTGCCCTTGATTACTTGGATGATTCCGCATCTCCCCTGAAGTGAGGTTGTTGAACCATCCGTGGGTAGTATGACAGCTCAACATTTACATCGACGTTCACCTTGAAGGTGGTCATCTCCTCATCCAGACTTAGGCTTCGGTGGAGGCAGTGGCGCATTCTCTGCATTGCTGCTTGTGCCATAGTCAAGAACCGTTTCACTTTGTGGTCATAGGGTTTCTTCTTTTCGGCCTCATCATGTTCCTCTGGCACGTACAGCCTAATGTTCGTGTACCAACTCATGAAGCAATCCCGGGACAAGCCCAGATCTGCAACGAAGTGGTCCTTGCATGTGGAGTTCCAGTAGTCCTTCATGTCATCCCTCCTGACGTCGTCCATGTGGAATATAAGAGCGACGAACTTCAGGACAGACACTAGGGTCATAGTGGTCCACGTCAAAGGGAACGCTGCCAAGCCGTTGTGGTTGGTGCACCGAACCATCTCCGCTAAGCATTCAGCAGACATATCCAAGAAGAGGCCAGTCAAACTTTTGCCACTGTAGTCCGGACAAGTCAACGGGCTGTTGGCTGATGTCGGGGTCCACTGTGGCACAGTTCTCCGGCGGAACGGGCCAACCTCCCATCGATAGTCGGCAGGCAGAGGCTCCAAACAGGCAGCAGCCTCCGCTTTTTCTTCTTCGCTCACATTCTTGGCTGGTCCTCGTAGTTCGCCCCCTTTCATCTGCTGCAGGTTGCACCAACTCATGATGGTTTATCGAGTGCGTCCACAACAACCAACACAACCTCTCGTCCAGTTGCTGACTGTCCACCTCGAGCTCTCCCACGCCCTCTTCCTCTCTGTCTCCCACCCTGGTTCCTGCCTCGCAACTGCTGCCGTCCTGACTCCCCATCAGATTCGTCAGAGGATGGGGATGACGAGCTGCAGTCGCCATCGAAAGCGTCGTCGTCACCGTTGACCTCCTGGGTTAGATGCAAGCCATAGTGTATCTGTGAGATTCCACCTACAAGATGCCAAGTACAACCTGCACGAAGGCGTGCCTCTCATCATCCCTCTCACTCATACTGCCGTTGATAGTCGATCTGTTGGCCAATCCGAAGCAGCGATGGTCAGCACCTCGGTGCGGGATCTGAGCATCCTCCATGATGCAACGGACGTTCAACATCACCCCACCACAGTAGGTGTATCACCAGGTAGTGCAACCACCATGGCATAGTGCTACATCATCACCGATAGGAAGCTTTACTGTCGACGGAAGGGGATGTGGTTGTACGAACGGAGATGGCCAAACGCAAGACAAAACTAAGAAAGACGCAACGAAAACCACTGCAGACAGCCTCCCCTAATCAGAGTCAGAGTCACTGGACGACTCGTCTTCCTCTCTCTTCGTCCCTCCCACGCTGGGACTCCCATCGCACCCCAGGCTGTCTTCCAAGTCATCGTCATCGTCCAGTTCTCCATCTTCGACGGACGATGTCCCGTCACCTCTGGCGGCAACGATCTTGGCCATCAGGGCCTTCTTCTGCTCGGCCTGTTCAGTGGTGGAACCAATCTGTGATTGTGTGCGAACGAAATGCATCATGCACGATCTACATATGTATATATATAGATGAACCTCATCGTCGAAGGTGTTGTTCCCCTCTGCTCCCGACATGTTCCCGTCATCCTGGCCATCTCCACGTTTCCCCCCAGTCTTGCTCGCCTTCGGCGCCTCAAACGACATGGTGTTCTTCAATGGGGGGATATCATTCTTGTTAAGACACCTTGTGTTCAGCCTATGTCGTCCTCGACTACCCCGCCCCGCTTGGCGCGTGCTCTGCTGGGGGGGACCAAAAAGCCTACCCGGCAAAGCACTACCGTCGGCTGTTGGCGGGAGCAGCGACTGAACAACCAGTACATCTGACCCCATCGTCACTCACGCTCTACATGTTCTACATGTGTCTCACGCAGTTTGTTGTTGGCCTCCTGGACGTCTGCTGGCACCACCCAGTTCTGCGGCAGGTGCATCGTGCGGTGTAGGCTCTCCTTCGGTGATAGCCGGGCTTCGTGAACACTTTGTGGCTTCTTTCCTTCCGGTGGTAGGCGATGATGTTGCCTAGGACGTCCAGTACCACAGCCTTCCTTTGCTCGACCTATGGTGGAACGGCTGTGACCACGTCTGGTTGTTGGTATGCCACTATCTCTATACAGCGTAGTCAGCACCGGGATGCAGTAGATGCGCAGCCCATCCTGTAGCAGCTGACAGGCAACCAGTGGGGGCTGTTCTTCGATGATCTCATCGAGGGACACTCTTCTCGGCACTCTCAGGGGCCCAAGGCCCGCAGCCTGGTTGTGGATAGAGGGAATGATCGAACCACATACAAGGTCTTCAACAACCCCGATCAATCATCCATTTGTTTTATGTAGATCGTTGGTTGGGCTCCCAGAAGGTGTTGGAGGGGCCCCGTGACGAACTGCTTGATGAGGTATTGCTGCTGCTCGTTGGCATCGATGTCGGGTTTCTGGACTTTTCGGTCCTACAACAGGATGGTTCCACCAACTGCCCAACAGAGCCACATCTTGGGGGCGACCTACCGCCAGCTGTCTGTCTGCGTAGGACCGGGCCAAGGCAATCACTTCGGCTGGGTATATGGTTGGGCCAGAACCTGGCATCACGTTGGTGCCACACTCTGAGGGGTAGCCCAGGCAAGCGACGTCAACGAAGTGACAGAGCAGCGGTGGTCGACGGATCAACGAATAGCTCTGGCCTTGGCTGTGGAGGTCTTGGAACCTGTTGTTCATCATGTAATGCCTACATGCGAGGGAGATGTTGGTCTATGTACCTCTTGCGCATCTCCCACTGATCCTCCGACCAGACACGCTTGCCCGAGTGGTTCGGGTGGGTTTTCTCGAGAGTTGAACACATGATGGGTTGTCTTCCCAGCGTCCGGCGGTCCTTCACTCCCCTCTCGTTTCGCCTCACTCGGCAACAATCCTGGAATGCGAGAGAATGTCTCAACGACACAGACAGACCGATAGCTCGAACCAGCTGTGTCTGCAGGATGATGATGGCGGCCTCGTGTTGGCTTCGATGCCCAGCTGATCGATTCTCCCCACCATCTCCTGGTTCTTCGTCTGTTGTTCGCCCAGCACTGGTCTCCGCACTCGACAGTTTCTGCTCCAGCTCTCCCACTGCCTCCTGGAGGCCGGCCATCACCCTGTATGGATGAATCGCCCCGATATGTCACAACACCAATCGATCCGATAGGGTCATCCTGGTATATGACTTCTGAACGTGACGTTTCAACCCACTTGTCTTTCTGGCCGATTTCCTCTAGAGCTTTGTTGAGGCGGTCCTTGGCCAACAGCAGTTTTCCCTTGACTTTGTTCAGCTTCCCCTCTGCGGTCTTGTCTGTGGTGGTGGGACCAGTGCTGGCCTAAGTGTGCAAACGACTGCCCTGCATTCCAACCAACACACCAGCCAGGCCGTCGTACAACATCGAACCTACCCTGCGGCTTTCTTGCTGCCTCCTTTGGTTCCGTGGGGGGTCTGGACTTCGCTGGCTGGAGCTGGGGAGGATTGGTCAGCCTTCCCTTGGGCCTTGCTGCTCGCTCCACTTCGTCCTCCCCCTTGGGCTGGGTGTTTGGGGGCCACGGGGGGCTGACCTCCTCCCTTGCCGAACATCGCGTGGAAGTCCATGGTTACTGGGAGAGGCTGAACCACCCTCAGGGCATGAGTACAACTGCACAACAGCGATGTAACGATTGAGCTGGGCTACCTTCTGGGCTGAACTCTGGGGCTTGAACTTGGTGGCTCTCCTGGGCTTCTTAGCTGGAGGGGTGTAGTCTGCGTCGTGGTAGTAGGCAGCTAGGGACTCGGAGTGAGCGCCAATCAGCAACACACGAAAGGCCAACCAACACCTGGTACGGTCACCTTTGATGGCTTGCTGCGCTTGACTGGCGCCTTGTGTGGGGAGCACAGGAAGCCGCAGTGCATGAAACCTGCGTTGCAGGGTGTAG
>JASAMZ010008963.1:12500-39847 GCA_030248115.1 Linhomoeus sp. GSCO2_2 | reverse complement strand
AGCCAGAAAATTAGGCGCTCAGACGCGATCTACAGTATCCATCTGAACAACGGGAGATCGAGAAGTGAAATTGGATAAGCGAAGTGAAGCAAACACCAGCAATTTCACAAAGCCATGCCAATCCCAAAGGTGCATTACGTGTAAATATGTGAATACTTCAAAAACTCTGTACTGCACTAATCTAAACAAACACTTTGAAATGCAGTTCACTAATCTCGACTGTAAGTCAAAATCGGTTGTCTATCTAATAACTTGCAAACGATGCTCACTACAGTACATAGGTGAAACTAAGCAGCCGGTTAAGGTTCGATTTCAACAACACCAAAACTCAGTCAAACGCAAACAATTCGGGTATTTCTATGAGCACTTCTATACCAATGGTCACTCCTTTGAAGACATGGCTGTACAGATAATTGAGCAAATCACAAGTCCGGATGAAAATCAAGCAAGGACTGACCGACTTGACGCTGAAGACTTCTATATAAGGTTGTTCAACACAGCACGACCGTGGGGACTAAACTCAAAAGTAAACGGTTGTAAGCCATTGTCAGCCGGCACTAATCCTATGGACTTAACTAAACACCCCTACTTTGGAATTAAAATCCCTAGAGTACCAAGAAGCCACGGACGTATAAGAAGATCCAATAAACGTATAGACCCAAACAAAATACAAGAATTTCTCCATTTAATCAACAGGAAGTGTAACTATGACAACTATGTCTATTATAGAAGCTTAACTAAAAGAACAACAATGGTTATTTATGAAGAAATTAACCGCAATAACTGTAACAACATAGACATAACCTTTAAAAATAATTTCCTAAGCTATATGGTCAGCAATTTAAGTAAATCAAATGCAACAATAAAATTAGATAATGTTCACTACATACCTACGGCATATCACAACAAAGGTATGGAATATGTTAAACTACACACAATTTTTAAAGACAAAAGCCTACAAAAATTACTTCCTATTGACATCAAGTTACTTCCTAGAGTGGTATTAAGTTACAAATTTGAACCGCCTATCTCATTAAAACTTTGTAATTACTCAAAAACTCTTAAAAATTTTGACATAGACAATTACACTATAATGCCATGTGAGTGTTCAACTTCGAAATATATTTACTTACCTACTGGACATATAGTAACTGGTGATCTTGAAATAATTAAAAATCAAGAATTACGCAATTTATTCAAAAAAGGTTCAAAATATCGTCTTCCACAAGCAACAGACTACTCACAAGTTCGAAATTCTTCCTTGGAAACGCTGGACAATTTTTTGTCTTACCTCAACAAAAAGTTAAAACTTACTAATGTACAGACTATGGCATATAATGTTAGGTTTACCAAAATTTTGAAAAATAGAATCAGTTTTTTAGTAAAATACAATAGTACTGGTACATCCATAAATAAACTTCATGCACTACATAGAGATATACAGGAACTACATAAGAAATTTGTATGTGTACCAGCTGACAAAGCAAGTAATAACTAACTATGTCATTATCTGCAAAAATTATTACCTTTTAACTATGTGCAAAGAATTAGGTGTTGCAATTAATCAAAATGGTACAAGCACAGTTACAGGCAATGTAACCTATAAACCAGTTAGTGACACCATGTATAGAAATATTAACAGTCACATACAACTAGCAACCAAATACAATATAAAACTAAGTACTAAAGAGTGTAGATTGCAAAGTATACACATGATACCTAAATTGCACAAAAATCCCTATGGCTACAGATTTATATCAAGTGCCAAAAGTACTACACTACAAAGATTATCTTTAGAACTTCACAAAATCTTAACCTTGTTCAGAACACATCTTAAAAACTACTGTAAGGTTATACAAACCCGTTCAGGCAAAAATTTGTTTTGGTCCATAAACAGTAGTCAAGAACTCATACAAATAACCAGGCAAGTCGTCCGGGGGACGCAGTATACTCCACAAATTTGAACTCCTACGCACGGTGACTCCTATGCTGTTGTGGCCTCCTGGTACTCCCAATCCCAAAAGCAATGCTGAATTCGTGATCTACATCCCAAAATACCCCAGATTCGACATACAACACGCCTAGCTTCCTATGGACTCCGGGAACTGAAATTCAGCACTTGGGGTACGGTAGCGCACAAATTCGTCACAAGTACGTTCAAACATCATCTAAACACTGAACGGATGCCAAATACGTAATCAGCGTCCCCGAAAACCCCGAAATCGAGTATAATATCGTAAAAGTCGACCCGACACCCACAATTCAAACGGACGCGGCAGGGATACTGTAGCTTCGAAAATTTTTCCAAAACACTTTTCTAGACCAGATTTAAGCGTAGAATCGTTTGAAACCACGTTTGGAATGATTCGGCGACGCATTCGAGCGCCACAGATGCTGAAACGCGAAAAACGCAATTTTTGACCCCGGAGTCAAAAAAGTTCCACCAAGATAACTTTTTTGTGTCTCAACCGATTTTCTCCATTCATGGCTCGTTCGATAGAGGACATCTGGGAAGGAGCACCAAAAGCGGTCTCGCGGCTCTAGCTGCTCCTAGCTCGCACAGCAGCCCGTCAAAGTCGACCCAGGCCAAAATCGGAAATTTTCAAATTTGGCGCCAAAATGGGTCCCGCAGCGATCCAATTCATTTCTTCCACCCTCGGCCCTATCGAGTACTACAACATATCAAAAGATAGTATATACCATTATATGCAACTTTTTCGATTCTACCTTGTACTATGCCTTTTTCAGTACTTTGAAAATTTAAATTTTTAATTTCCCGCCAACGGGGTCCCGAGCGTGACCCCATTTGGTGTCCACCCTGCCCACCCACTAGGCCTACCCAACGCAAAAGACCTTTGGAAATCGGCGGCTGCAGTGAACGCTGTGACTCAAAGTTTCTGTTCGCCACAAACGCTATATACTCCACACTTTTTTGTGAGTATAATAAAAACAAACACAATAAAATAAACACTACCAAAAAAGCGTCCCCGAAAACCGAAATGAGTATAATACGTAAAAGTCGACCCGACACCACAATTCAAACGGACGCGGCAGGGATACTGTAGCTTCGAAAATTTTTCCAAAACACTTTTCTAGACCAGATTTAAGCGTAGAATCGTTTGAAACCACGTTTGGAATGATTCGGCGACGCATTCGAGCGCCACAGATGCTGAAACGCGAAAAACGCAATTTTTGACCCCGGAGTCAAAAAAGTTCCACCAAGATAACTTTTTTGTGTCTCAACCGATTTTCTCCATTCATGGCTCGTTCGATAGAGGACATCTGGGAAGGAGCACCAAAAGCGGTCTCGCGGCTCTAGCTGCTACCTAGCTCGCACAGCAGCCCGTCAAAGTCGACCCAGGGCCGAAAATCGCGAAATTTTCAAATTTGGCGCCAAAATGGGTCCCGCAGCGATCCAATTCATTTCTTCCACCCTCGGCCCTATCGAGTACTACAACATATCAAAAGATAGTATATACCATTATATGCAACTTTTTCGAGTTCTACCTTGTACTATGCCTTTTTCAGTACTTTGAAAATTTAAATTTTTGAATTTCCCGCCAACGGGGTCCCGGAGCGTGACCCCATTTGGTGTCCACCCTGCCCACCCACTAGGCCTACCCAACGCAAAAGACCGTTTGGAAATCGGCGGCTGCACGCGTGAACGCTGTTGACTCAAAGTTTCTGCGTTTCGCGCACAAACGCTATATACTCCACACTTTTTTGTGGAGTATAATAAAAGATGCTGCAAACCACAATAAAATTAAATCACTTACCACCTACGATTTTTCCACTCTTTTCACCTCCCTACCACACAAAACAATTATAGAACAAGTTGATTTCATAGCAAACAAACTCTTCAAAGCATGCGGGTATACAAAAGCCTTCTATACAGATTCCACAACATCAAAATATATATATTTTCACAAAAATGACATTGTTAATCTTCTTTCCACTATTATTGGTGAAACTTACTGTACCTTTGGTAATAAAATATTCAAACAAGTAAAGGGTATTCCAATGGGAAGTAGTTGTTCACCAATGTTGGCAGACTTAACACTATTAGCATTTGAGTATCAATATCTAGAAAATCAAACCCAATATGCTGCTATTGGTAATGACACTATCATGGCAAGGTATATCGATGACATTGTAGCTTTGAGTGATAACACTAGTAACATAGACAACACATATAACACATACAACAAACATATACAACACATACAACAAACATATACCCTGATTCTCTTCCACTAAATAGAGCCAACCAATACAGTAATCATGCAAATTACCTAGACCTCCAAATTTCCCTTCACCCCTTTCAAATACCTAACAACTTTTGACAAAACAGATGAATTCCCATTTGCAGTACAAAAATTTATGTACTTTGATTCTAATGTTCACTCTTTATTGGGTATTCGAGTCTACAAAACTCAACTTATTCGATTTTTGAGAATCACCGATGATATTAATGACTTTGTCACACGAGCCAAAAATCTCACAGTTATACTGCTTTCACATGGCTACAAACGCATTGATCTTATAGCTGCTCTTAAGTCTTTCCTTGGAAATTATAGAACACTCTTAACTAAGTATGGCTTATTCAATAACAAAGACATTGTAAATCTCATACAATTAATTACTCCATAGTTTAATACCTCTTTTCTTCATGTAACTCCACATAACTCAAAATTTTTTTTCAAAAATTTTTACAGTAGTTCGCTACATATACCTTCATTCAAATCTTATTCTTACAGTATCCTTCTTCCATAAATAGATAATAACCGAAACTGCTGCCTGTAATACTACCTTCTACTTTTACGTAATCTAGAACACAGCTTTGGCAAGGCAAGAAACGCGGAGTTTCAAACTTGAGTCAAATTTGGCAGAATTTTGGAGAAATTTGGCATTGTTTCTTGAAGAATTACCGCTCATCTTCGACCGGCACCTTCGGACAACCCAGAGGACGCCAAGATGAACGGCCCGGAGGATGTAAGGAACTTATGGTGTACCGAAATCGTTTGTTTTTGGATGCGATTGGTTCAGTTTCTTTGCGTTTATGGCCGGTGGGTTACTGACTGATGAACGACTACGTTGGTCTGGCCTGGCCCCCGGTCAGGAATTGTGGATCTCAGAAAGCAGGCCGAAATCTGCAATTCCAGTCTGAGTTGTTTCATTTATCCGAGATTCGGTTTGAATTCGAATTTCAACAATTTCCACCAAAATATCTCCTAAATTTACACTTTTTCAAAATTTACTTCTATAACACTTACACCCTTTTACTCTCCATTCTTATTATTTTTAGCCAATTATCTTCAACAAAATTATTTAAAAATTCTAAATTTGAAATTCGAATTTGGGAATGTTTTTTGTTCGTTTTATTTTATTTTAGCATTTCGTCCATGATATTTAGCTTGTTTGTGTTCCATCACTTTATTTGTTGTTTTCTTAGTTTTTTGCACTACCCACGTTTTTAAAATATGACAAAATTGTTTCTTTTATTCTAATTTTCTGTTTATACAGGATTTATTTACAAACTTCTAAAAAAAGCGCAGCAAAAAAGCAAAAGGGTCGCCGAGGATCGAACCTCGGTTGGCTCGCACGTTTTTGCGCGCGATCCGGCGGCTTTCCCGCCTACGCCATGCTGTCGCATCACAGCGTTTCTCAAAACGGCGCTCTTATACTCTCAGTTGGCGTCTATTCAGCAGACTATGGTGCTTTAGCACGTGATATGCCCCGTAAGCACCGTAACATTGCAAATAGAGATAATTTGTCGAAAATTTCAAACTTCAAACGTTACACCCACACTCATTTTGAAATTAGCAACAGCAAATCTCATCGGATCCGTAATCGGCGACATCGACTCTACCTGACGCCATCTGTCACGTGTTTTACTTCGGCTGGACAAAAAAGTTCGCGAACTACACATCGTCATCTGTATATATACAAACACATCGCCGCGCTGAGGCGCGGCGAAAAAACTGGGTACCCGATGATGGTTGATTGGCATTGTATAGTGTGTCGTGCATTTGAGGAGTATATTCAATATTGTGTCAGAATAGAAACTTGAGCATTTTTTCTTCGGGGAGTATCGCCGCAGTTACCTCGAGTTTCCAAAGAAACTTTGTGCCATTGTTGGGCAATCGATGCCTATAAGGCGCATTGGTGGGCACTGATCCATAAATGGATCAGGAATGTTCGCCGCAGGTTCACTTTGGAAAGAAGAGGGTCTAAATGGGACGACGCCCTTTTCTTTTGGGTCACAACTGCGGATGGTGACGATACCGTTGCTGCAGATTGCAGAACCGCACAATGAACAGACTTCGTTTTCGATTGAATAGGTTGCAAAAACATACGTTGCTGGACACATCCATGGAAAATATACTAAGTTTCAGCCATTTGAAATTGCCGAAATCTGCCATATTTAAAAAACTTGAAAATATCCCTAATCTCGTGAATTCTAAAATTTGAAACTGCTTCATAATTACTTGACATACTATGCCCGATTTATCCACGCAAAGATATTTTAAATTTTAAGTTGTTTGAAATTGTCGAAATTTGGCAATTTTGAGAAAAACCTTGAAAATATTCCTAAATTCGTTGATTATAAAATATAGAACTATTTGCTAAATAGTTGGAAGACTATGCCCGACAGACCCATGCAAAGACATTCTGAAATTTAAGCTATTCGAAATTGTCGTAATTTGGGAATTTTAGCAATACCCTTGAAAATATACCTAATTTCGTTAATTAGAAAATCTTAAACTATTTGTTAAATACTTTGCTGACTATGCTCGATACGTCCTTGCAAAGAAGTTTTGAAATTTAAGATGTTTGAATTTGTCGAAATTTGGGAATTCTGACAAAACATTTAAAATAACCCTAATTTCGTTAATTATAAAATCTGAAACTATTTGATAAATACTTGGTAGACTATGCTCGATACATCCGTGCAAAGAAGTTTTGAAATTTAAGCTGTTTGAATTAGTCATAATTTGGGCATTTTGGCAAAACCCTTGAAAATATCCCTAATTTCGTTATTTATAAAACCTGAAACTATTTGATAAATACTTGGCAGACTATGCTCGATACATCCGTGCAAAGAAGTTTTGAAATTTAAGCTGTTTGAATTAGTCATAATTTGGGCATTTTGGCAAAACCCTTGAAAATATCCCTAATTTCGTTATTTATAAAACCTGAAACTATTTGATAAATACTTGGCAGACTATGCTCGACACATCCGTGAAAAGAAATTTTGAAATTCAAGCTGTTTGAAATTGTCAAAATTTGGGAATTTTGACAAAAAACCTTGAAAATATCCCTAATTTCGTTAATTATATTCGCTGAAACTATTTGCTAAATACTTGGCAGACTATGCTCGATACATCTGTGCAAAGAAGTTTTAAAATTTAAGCTGTTTGAATTTGTCGAAATTTGGGAATTTTGACAAAACCATTAAAAATAACCCTAATTTCGTTAATTATAAAATCTGAAACTATTTGATAAATACTTGGTAGACTATGCTCGATACATCCGTGCAAAGAAGTTTTGAAATTTAAGCTGTTTGAATTTGTCGAAATTTGGGAATTTTGACAAAACCATTGAAAATATCCCCAATTTTGTGAATACTAAAATCCGAAACTATGTCACAAATTCATCGCGTCTTATACCCTTTCCATTTCAGCAAAAACTTTGCCGCTCCGACTTGTTAATAAAAGTGTCATTTTTGACACTTTTATATTTTAATTGTAAATATCTCGAAAATGCGAAATTAGCAACAGAAACGGACATCGACACGTTACTCAGCGCATTCGACTGCATTGGGTGGCACTAACCGTCATGTCTAGTTTTGTGACACACACACACACACACACAGACACACACACAGACACACGAACGGACAATAGCGTCCGTATATATACTCGCCGCGCTGGGGCGCGGCGAAAAACAAGCTGTGTGCGTAAAAAGTTCAACCTATACTTTGTGTCTGTCAAATCTTGGTGAACAGTATCGTGAATTTCATTCGCATAATTAGCCGCATCAAGCGAAGGTATCCTGAAAACGTGTACCACAATTCAAATGCAGCTATTACCACGATACGGTTGTCTGTACAACTGATCTAAAGCTCAGTGATATCGCCGCGTTCGCTATATGGTATCGGCATGATACGACGCCGTTCATCTGAAGTTTTATACCTGTGGGAATACGCCACATCGAACAAAAAACTTGCCAACTGTTTGGTGCAGTCGTTCTCTACTAGGAATTTCGTTTCGTGTGCGCATTTGCTGCGTTATGACGCTTTTGACAATTTGTAGAATTTTGGCAAATTGTGGCGTATTTCTATAAAATTCCTGTGTTACATAATATCCGTGTTCTATGCTCTTTCGATTTCTGAAGAAATTTCGCCGCTAGTCCATCAGGCGCCAAAATCGATTTTCGACATTTTTGTATTTAAATTGTAAATATCTCCGAATTGCAGTATTTCAAAGCTGTAGAACCATGTCACAAATTCTTATTGGCTTACGACCTTTCAATTTCTGCATTCACATTCGTCAATAAATGACGTTCTATTTTTCTCAGTTTATGAAATTTTGACAAATAATTGCGTATTTCTATGAAATTCCGCATATGCAAAAAATTTCTTTTGTGTTACAAATTGTCCACGGCCTATGTTCTTTCCATTTCTGAAGAAATTTCGCCGCCAGCTCATCAGGCGAAAAAGTCGATTTTCGATATTTTTATATTTTAATTGTAAATATCTCCAAATTGCAATTTTTCAAAACTGAAAAACTATGTCACAAATTCTTACTGGCTTGCGACCTTTCAATTTCTGCAGTCACATTTGTCAATAAATTACGTTATATTTTTGTCAATTTATGAAATTTCGACAAACAATTTCGTATTTCTATCAAATTTCACATCGACAAAAAATTTCTTTCGTGTTACAAATTATTAGCGGTCCGTGCTCTTTCCATTTCTGAAGAAATTTCGCGGCTAGCTCATCAGGTGAACAAGCTCCGGTATTAAAAAGTTGAGTTTGTATTCTGACTGACATTGCAAAGAGTTGCATTCTTTCTGCAGAGAGTGCGAGAGTTCATCGCCCGCATGCTCCGCTTCATGAGCCCCCGCTTCGCAAGAGGGTATTGCATAGCAATATTGGTTTCGCCCGCGATTTGGCTTTTAGAGTAAGAACATCCCTCTTTCAAGCAACGCTTTTAAAAAAGTGACAAAAACTTGTAAAAGCTTTGGCGAGCAATTGACAGAGCACAAAAGAGCGGACTACGAGCAATCAAACCGTGTAGCACTTCTGCATGTAGCAAAGAGCGATCTTAGTGTTAAAATCTCGAGAATGGCGCTTTCTGCGGTGCGTGTTTGCGTAATTAAAAAATTTGTTGCTGCCGCATGAAAGAGCACGCCGAGAGCTTTCACCTGACGTGTCGAATGCCGCTCTACGACGTAAGACGAGCGAGTTAGGGCCGTATTGTGCTTTTGCACTTTCGAGTTACTGTAACTCGCGAAATTCAAACTTTTGAGTTCCGACCGATGGGAGAACAAATGATCATTGCGTCGAGAGCTATCCGATAAGCTCGAGATCGTCTCTCTACGACGCAAGTTGAGCGAGTTAGAGCGATCTTAGCGTCAAATCCCGAGAATGGCGTTTTCCGCGGTGCGTGTTTGCGTAATTGAACAAACTTTTGCAGCCGCATGAAAGAACACGTCGAGAGCTTTCACCTGACGTGTCGATTGCCGCTCTACGACGTAAGACGAGCGAGTTAGGGCCGTATTGTGCTTTTGCACTTTCGAGTTACTGTAACTCGCGAAATTCAAACTTTTGAGTTCCGACCAATGGGAGGACAAATGATCAGTGAGTCGGGAGCTATCCAAAAAGCTCAAGATCGTTTCTCTACGACGCAAGTTGAGCGCCTTAGAGCGATTTTAACGTCAAAATGCCAAGAATGGCGTTTTCAGCAGTGCGTGTTTGCGTAATTGAAAAACTTGTTGCTGCCGCATGAAAGAGCACGTCGAGAGCTTTCACCTGACGTGTCGACCGCCGCTCTACGACGTAAGACGAGCGAGTTAGAGCCGCTTTGCGTTTTGGACCTTCGGGTTACTGTAACTCGAGAAATTCAAATTTTTGAGTCTCGACACCCATTATGACTAATGATCAGTGAGTCAAGACCTATCCGTAGAGCCCAAGATCGTCTCTCTACGACTTTCCAACGCCGAGATCTGAGAGCGTGACGGACGCACGCACGCACGGACGGACGCACGCACGCACGCCGAGCTCTCCTAGGGTGTCGCCCGCCTGAGGGCGGGCGAAAAAAGCCGATTTTCGACATTTTTGAATTTTAATTGTGAATATCTCGAAAATGCGAAATTAGCAACACAAACGGACATTGGATCCGTACTCAGCGACCTTGACTCTACTTGACCACATATGTCACATATTTTACTTCGGTGCCACGGACACACAGACACACAGACACACGGACACACAGACAGACATTGTCATCCGTATATACACCTCGCCGCGCTGAGGCGCGGCGAAAAAATCCGAGCTGCGAAACTAAGAACCATACTAAACGTTTCACCAACTAGCTGTCAGAAAACTCACAGAAATTAACTAGTACAGGGCGTTTTTTTTAGACAACCACATTTTGAAGCGTAATAACTTCTTCGTTCCGCAACCAAATGCCACGATATTTTCACAGCCGACAAAGAAAACGTGAGCAATTTTTTCCACAAAGTTTCACAGTAGTCGGACAAACGTAGCGGGTGTTGTCTGCAATTAAAGCACATAGACTCTTTACGCGCGTCCCTGACTTCAAGGGCGACTTGAATACCGTTCTGTCTTTCTTGTTAACGAGCTAATAAAACGCAGAAATGGCAAAATGCCGTCGTGCTATTCCACTGAGGAAAAGGCGAAAATTGTGACGCTTTACTTGAAGAATGACGAAAATTATTATCGTTTTCTGATCCGTTGGCGTAGGATCAATGGATTCCGCAGCAGCGTGCCGACGAAGCGCACTGTGCAGGAACTTACGGCGCGATTCATAGCAAGTGGCCAACTCAAGGACGCTAGCAGAGAGCCGTACGTTCTCACTGAAGCCAAAATCCAGGAAGTACGGCAGTTCTTTGAGGACAATCCGAGGACTTCTCTGAAAAAGGCGGCACAATTTCTGGGAATTAGCCCCTTCTCAGTCTGGAAAGCTGTGAAGAAGCGATTGAAACTGAAGCCCTATCGAATCTCAATTGTGCAGGAGCTGAAGCCAGCCGATCGGCCGCAACGACTGGCGTTCTGTCAGTGGACGTTGGATCAAATTGCGCAAAATCCAGCGTTTTTGGATGGGTTCTGGTTGAGCGATGAGGCCCACTTCTACCAAAATGGTCACGTGAACCGGTGGAACGCTCGCATTTGGGCGCTCGAAAATCCCCGCGAATCTGTCCAAGTTGGTCTGCATTCTCCAAGGACGACGGTTTGGGCAGCTGTTAGCAGAAGTGGAATTGTGGGACCCTTCTTCTTCCATGAAACCGTCAATCAGCAAAATTACCGTCAAATGCTTGGGGATTTCTTTATCCCCGAGCTGGAAAATCGAGGTTTGGATTCGTCGCTTCAGTACTACATGCAGGACGGGGCTCCACCACACACGGCAAGGGAAACCATAGCATTTCTGAAGCAAAGTTTCCCTGGGAAGCTGGTATCGCGTTTTGGCGACGTCAACTGGCCGCCGCGGTCACCTGACTTGACCCCACTTGATTTCTGGCTATGGGGTGCTCTCAAAGAGAAAGTGTACGCTAACAAGCTGTGTGTGTAAAAAGTTCAACCTATACTTTGTGTCTGTCAAATTTTGGTGAACAGTACAGTGAACTTTGTACACATCGTTAGCCGCATCAGGAGAACTGGTCTTGAGAACGTGTACCTTAATGCCAAGTGCAGCCATCCACACGATACGGTTATCTGTACAGCTGATCTGAAGCTCAGTGATATCGCCGCGTTCGCTATATGTTATCGGCATGATACGACGCCGTTCATCAAAAGTTGCTAGCTGTGTGCAATTCTCACATCAAACAAAAAAACTTGCCAAAGATGGAAACTTGCTAGCGTCTGAACACTACTATCAGAGCTTTGAGGCGCGGTAGACAACTTGACCCACTGTTGGAGCAACCGGACGCGATTACGACGATGACTCAGCAACACAAACGGACGCCAACACTTCGCTGGGAGTTATCGACGCCATCGTGTGACAAGATGCCAATCGACGGGGTGGTGGTGTGAGCGTAGGTATACTCCTCAACGAAACTCGCTGCCGGTGGCATTGGGCACAGAAAAGATAGTGACAACCACTACTTGCGTTTTAAGGTTATGTAAAAAATTTTGCTGACGTGGAGAAAGCAGAAGCCGCCACGCCGATGATTGTTTGACTATTCGGTGTCAAAACGTAAATGACAAAACCAAAATAAAGCGCAGCAAAAAAAGCAAAACGGTCGCCGAGGATCAAACCTCGGTCGGCTCGCACGTTTTTGCGCGCGATCCGGCGGCTTTCCCGCCTACGCCATGCTGTCGCATCACAGCGTTTCTCAAAACGGCGCTCTTATACTCTGTGTTTGCGTCTATTCAGCAGATTACGGTGCTTTAGCACGTGATATGCCTCGTAAGCACCGTAACATTGCAAATAGAGATAATTTGTCGAAAAATTTCAAACTTCAAACGTTACACCCACACTCATTTTGAAATTAGCAACAGCAAATCTCATCGGATCCGTCATCGGCGACATCGACTCTACCTGACGCCATCTGTCACGTGTTTTACTTCGGCAGGACAAAAAAGTTCGCGGACTACACATCGTCATCTGTATATATACACATCGCCGCGCTGAGGCGCGGCGAAAAAACCCACAGAGCATTCTCGAATTGGAAGAAGCGATTTCTGTTGAGATCTCGGCAATTTCCCAGGACACTCTCGTCAAAGTGTTTCAGAATTTTGAGAACCGTTTGCAAGTCTGCATCGATCAGGATGGTGATCACTTTGAGAAACTCTAGCTAATAGTGTAGATACCGCGCTGCACGCGTCGTTTGTCCGACTATTGTGAAACTTTGTGGAAAAAATTGCTCACGTTTTCTTTGTCGGCTGTGAAAATATCGTGGCATTTGGTTGCGGAACGAAGAAGTTATTACGCTTCAAAGTGTGGTTGTCTAAAAAAAACGCCCTGTATTTTAACTGCAGTTAAGAAAATTAACTCGTGCCAGGTAGTTTTTATACTCCACAAAAAAGTGTGGAGTATATAGCGTTTGTGCGCGAAACGCAGAAACTTTGCCCGTCTGGCGTTCGCGCGTGCAGCGGCCGATTTGCAGCTTTTGCGTTGGGTAGGCCTAGTGGGTGGGCAGGGTGGACACCAAACGGGGTCACGCTCCGGGACCACGTTGGCGGGAAATTCAAAAATTTTAATTTTCAAAGTACTAAAAAATGCATTAGGCAAGGTAGAACTCGAAAAAGTTGCATATAATGGTATATACTATCTTTTGATATGTTGTAGTACTCGATAAGGCCGAGGGTGGAAGAGATGAATTGGATCGCTGCGGGACCAATTTTGGCGCCAAATTTGAAAAATTCGCGATTTTTCGCTATTTTCCGACTTTGACGGTTTGCCGTGCGCGATAGGTAGCAGCTAGAGCCGCGAGACCGCTTTTGGTGCTCCTTCCCAGATGTCCTCTATCGAATGAGCTATGAACGGAGAAAATCGGTTGAGACACAAAAAAGTTATCTTGGTGGAACTTTTTTGACTCCGAGGTCAAAAATTGCGCTTTTCGCGTTTCGGCGTCTGTAGCGCTCGAATGCGTTGCCGAATCGGTTCAAATGTGGTTTCAAACGATTCTACGTTGAAATCTGGTCCAGAAAAGTGTTTTTGGCGAATTTGCAGAGCTACAGTAACCCTGCCGCGTCCATTTGAATATTGGGTGTCTGGTCGACTTTCGCGATATTATACTCGATTTCGGGGTTTTTGGGGGCGCCGATTACGAATTTGGCATTCGTTTAGCGTTTAGATGTACTTTCATCACACCTGTGACCAATCTGCGTGCTACCGTACCCCAAGTGCAGAATTTTGGTTCTGAGAGTCCATAGGAAGTTAGGGGTGTTGTGTGTCGATTCTGGGGTATTTTGAGATGCAGATGACGAATTCGGCATTGCTTTTGCAATTGGGAGTGAAAGGAGGCCACAACAGGAAAGGAGTCACCGTGCATAGGAGTTCAAATTTGTGGAGTATACTGCGTCCCCCGGACGACTTGCCTGGTTGACAATTGTTTGCATCATGTCGCACCAAAACGATAGGCTGCCAATAGTATGCGGGTGGAAGAGATGAATTGGATCGCTGCGGGACCAATTTTGGCGCCAAATTTGAAAAATTCGCGATTTTTCGCTATTTTCCGACTTTGACGGTTTGCCGTGCGCGATAGGTAGCAGCTAGAGCCGCGAGACCGCTTTTGGTGCTCCTTCCCAGATGTCCTCTATCGAATGAGCTATGAACGGAGAAAATCGGTTGAGACACAAAAAAGTTATCTTGGTGGAACTTTTTTGACTCCGAGGTCAAAAATTGCGCTTTTCGCGTTTCGGCGTCTGTAGCGCTCGAATGCGTTGCCGAATCGGTTCAAATGTGGTTTCAAACGATTCTACGTTGAAATCTGGTCCAGAAAAGTGTTTTTGGCGAATTTGCAGAGCTACAGTAACCCTGCCGCGTCCATTTGAATATTGGGTGTCTGGTCGACTTTCGCGATATTATACTCGATTTCGGGGTTTTTGGGGGCGCCGATTACGAATTTGGCATTCGTTTAGCGTTTAGATGTACTTTCATCACACCTGTGACCAATCTGCGTGCTACCGTACCCCAAGTGCAGAATTTTGGTTCTGAGAGTCCATAGGAAGTTAGGGGTGTTGTGTGTCGATTCTGGGGTATTTTGAGATGCAGATGACGAATTCGGCATTGCTTTTGCAATTGGGAGTGAAAGGAGGCCACAACAGGAAAGGAGTCACCGTGCATAGGAGTTCAAATTTGTGGAGTATACTGCGTCCCCCGGACGACTTGCCTGGTTGACAATTGTTTGCATCATGTCGCACCAAAACGATAGGCTGCCAATAGTATGCGGGTGGAAGAGATGAATTGGATCGCTGCGGGACCAATTTTGGCGCCAAATTTGAAAAATTCGCGATTTTTCGCTATTTTCCGACTTTCACGGTTTGCCGTGCGCGATAGGTAGCAGCTAGAGCCGCGAGACCGCTTTTGGTGCTCCTTCCCAGATGTCCTCTATCGAATGAGCTATGAACGGAGAAAATCGGTTGAGACACAAAAAAGTTATCTTGGTGGAACTTTTTTGACTCCGAGGTCAAAAATTGCGCTTTTCGCGTTTCAGCGTCTGTAGCGCTCGAATGCGTTGCCGAATCGGTTCAAATGTGGTTTCAAACGATTCTACGTTGAAATCTGGTCCAGAAAAGTGTTTTTGGCGAATTTGCAGAGCTACAGTAACCCTGCCGCGTCCATTTGAATATTGGGTGTCTGGTCGACTTTCGCGATATTATACTCGATTTCGGGGTTTTTGGGGGCGCCGATTACGAATTTGGCATTCGTTTAGCGTTTAGATGTACTTTCATCACACCTGTGACCAATCTGCGTGCTACCGTACCCCAAGTGCAGAATTTTGGTTCTGAGAGTCCATAGGAAGTTAGGGGTGTTGTGTGTCGATTCTGGGGTATTTTGAGATGCAGATGACGAATTCGGCATTGCTTTTGCAATTGGGAGTGTTAGGAGGCCACAACAGGAAAGGAGTCACCGTGCATAGGAGTTCAAATTTGTGGAGTATACTGCGTCCCCCGGACGACTTGCCTGGTTGACAATTGTTTGCATCATGTCGCACCAAAACGATAGGCTGCCAATAGTATGCGCGTTTGGTCACACGAATGAACGTCCCCTGGTCTGTGCAACTCGTGAGCTTGATTTCGCGAATGGTAACCGCTGGCTCAAGACTCAAGAGTCAAAGATTGAACCAACTGGCAACTGTCCCTTCGAAATTCCAGAACCACTTTCCCAACATCCACAGCACGATGTAGGTCTACAAAGTTGATATTCACTCAAAGTTGGGACATCTGACTCAAGACTTCAGCACCTTCTTATTCCAGCTCAAATGCCTGCACAAAATACAGAATTGAGCATGGACCATTGCCTTCATGGTAGAGAAAGCAGTGCTGTAGCAAGTGGGTCGGACGGACGATGATTTGGGGTAGCAAGTTTGCTCGTTCTTTTGCGAACGTCTTACAGGCTACGAAGTTCGTTGAAACAACAGTCGAAACCCCCAACTTTCCTACCTAGTACTTGGATTGGTGCAGGTCACCCCAAAATGGCTAAACTGCATACAAAGCTGTACTTGCTACAAGAAGGCGTTTCTTGAGCAATTAACTATCTTGCGTTTTGTTCCCTCCTTTCTGCATTAATTATGTAGTCTAGGAAGCTGTAATTTTGGTGCCATGTATGCCAGTATTATAGATTCTCGTCTTTGAAATGCCAACCCTGTAGCTGTTTTACAGCGTGCTGTGGAAGGGGTCTCTCCGCATACGACATCAATTTTGCACCAGTATTACTTCATTACTGTACGAACTACGGTCAACAAGCCCGGGTTTGCCTGCAACAGCGTAGGCCGTTTTGTCTCTGCCCACACTGAGCGCTGGCCCATCCACAAACGTGTCGTTGTCAGGCGCCAGCAGCTCAACCGAGACGCTTTTTGATTCGAAGTTACACATCCCCCCTGCGACGACAAGCGTGCCATCGGCCAGTCTGCCAGCCGCGTGATGTTGCCTCCCTCTTCTCAGCGTCTCAGGCAGCCTGATTACCCGCCCGTCACTGGGATAGAAGGCCAGGAGACTGCGTTCAATATCTCCGTTGAGACCGCCCGTGAGAACGATTTCGCCTGAACTCGGGCAACGAAAGATAGATATGCTGTGAATGGATCACCAAGAGGAACGTCCTACCTATGTACGTCTGCGATAGCATCGGATGTTAGCCAATGCTACCCCCACCCTTGCAAGCTGTCGAGAAGTTATGAGCAAAACTTTGAGAGACGCTGGATGAGTTGGCGTTGCACTATATGCGTTGACAAGTCTGGCACTCAATTGCAGCACAATTGGCCAGTTTGCGATACAGTGCATGCTCAAAATCCAACGTTTGCACATACATACATAGTTGGCTAGCGGTCATCTATTTGGAACCAGCGCTGCTCCGCAAATTTGAACATTTTGCAAGGCGCTATATTACGTGTCATTGACATCAAACGCATTAGAATTTTTCCAACATGCATCAAGATGCCAGCAATGAGCAAAGCCCGCGGGTTCTTGAGAAATAACCAGCTCAGGATTTCCAAGTTTACGTATCTGCACAAATCGGCCATACATGCTAAATTTGGTCAGAGTATCTCTACTATCTCTACTCTAATATGTTTCCAAGTGTACCTTCTAGCTTAACGATGGCTGACTGACGAAGAGGGGGCTTTTGACCACTTATTTAATAGATGCAGGTAGCGCCAAGACGCTTGTCTCTTACGTCGGACGGTCGTCGCTTCGCTTCTCTGCGCGTCTCGCAAGATGAAGGCTAGCAGCAGGGTTGCGATCATTGCAACGGCACAGACGATAGCTGCAGTCGCCAAGCCAGAGTACAGTCTACGCTTGGTGTTGAGCCCATCTCGGATGTTTCTGACCCAAGTGTACATATCCTTTTGATGGGATACCAGCTGCTAGAGATCGTGCAAAATAATTTGATGATAGTAGGACGAGTAGTAGCGCTAAGGAAACCGGAGAGAGAAGGGTGTTTTTTCGAAGAGGTGGAGTGGAGGTGTTCGGTTTCCATCGGCCATTACCATGGCTAACCAAATCATTGGGCCACAGAGTTCGTGCGCTTACACACTTACTCGGTCACAGGTTTCGTACGGTCACAGGATTGGTCACGACACCGGCAACTACGCAGTAAGCGGAATGGATCGAGAGCATCGATAATGTCATTTGCGTTGTAGTGAGACGATCTTGCGGTCTTGAGCTCATTGTATAGTCCTTGACACACGGATCATTTTTCCTCCGATTGGAGTTCTCACACTCTCAGCAGATAAATAGATTGCAGCTCTTTACATGGTCACTCAGAATACAAAACTCAACTCCTTATTACTGGAGTGGAGCTTGTTGTGACATGAATAGTGGGTAGATTGTGTTTACAACTCCAGTGTACTTAATGCGCGACAGCAGTGCGAGTACCTAAACTTATAGGGCCTGGCCCATTCGTTTGTCTGTCTAGCTGTGCGTCCGAAACAAGCTCCGGTACTAAAAAGTTGAGTTTGTATTCTGACTGACATTGCAAAGAGTTGCGCTCTTTCTACAGAGAGTGCGAGAGTTTATCGCCCGCATGCTCCGCGTCACGAGCTCCCCCTTCGCAAGAGGGTATTGCATAGCAATATTGATTTCGCCCGCGATTTGGCTTTTAGAGCAAGAACATCCCTCTTTCAAGCAACGCTTTTAAAAAAGGGACAGAAACTTGTAAAAATTTTGGCAAACAATTGACAGAGCACAATAGAGCACACTACGAGCAATCAAACCGTGTCGCACTTCTGCATGCAGCAAAGAGCAATCTTAGTGTTAGAATCTCGAGAATGGCGTTTTCGGCGGTGCGTGCTTGCGTTATTGAAAAATTTATTGCTGCCGCATGAAAGAGCAATTGAGCAAACTTTTGTAGCCGCATGAAAGAACACGTCGAGAGCTTTCACCTGGCATGTCGATTGCCACTCTACCACGTAAGACGAGCGAGTTAGAGCCGTTTTGTGCTTTTGCACCTTCGAGTTACTGTAACTCGCGAAATTCAAACTTTTGAGTTTTGACCAATGGGGAACGAATTATCAGTGAGTCGGGAGCTATCCAAAAAGCTTGAGATCGCCTCTCTACGACGCAAGTTGAGCGCGTTAGAGCGATTTTAGCGTCAAATTGCCGAGAATGGCGTTTCCACGGTGCGTGTTTGCGTAATTGAAAAAGTTTTGCAGCCACATGAAAGAGCACGTTGAGAGCTTCAACCTGACGTGTCGATCGCCGCTCCACGACGTAAGACGAACGAGCTTAAGCCGTTTTGCGTTTTGACATTCGGGGTACTGTAGCTCGCGCAATTCAAACTTTTTAACTTTGGAACCTCTTAGCTGAATGATCAGTGAGTCGAGACCTATCCGCAGAGCCCAAGATCTCCGCTCTACGACTTTCCAACGCCGAGATCTGAGAGCGTGACGCACGCACGCACAGACGGACGGACGCACGCACGGCGAGCTCTCGTAGGGTGTCGCCCGCCTGAGGGCGGGCGAAAAAACACAAATGACGAAGTGCCTTCCATCGGACTCGAATGTGATGAGTAACGCACCACCACATGTATCGCGGGGAAACCTAAGTAGCAGAGGCAGAGACTCTGTGACCAATCAAACTCTTCCAACTTCAAACAAGAGGTCGACTAACAAAGGTTGTCTTTCGTTGTGTAGTCTGGTAGTTTTCAAATGGAGTTGGAAAGTCACTATTCCTTCTTCAAACCAATCCCCACCAAATAGCCGTCTCTTCCCGTCTTCGATAAGCCCACTATCAGGTAAGGGTTGATCCAGCCGAAGATGTCGACGACGATGTACCTTTTAAAATGCGTATGTGTAACTTGAGGAATGGGGAGGGGTGGGATTGGGGGGGGGGGGGGGTGGGGTGGAATGAGGCTGCTGTTGCGGGACTTGATGTTTCTTGATTACTATCACTATCTAAACTTGATCACTGTCGCTATATTGTAGAGGCCCTTACTCTTACATGATGCCCTTACTTTTACATGCTCTATCGCATCTAGAACATAATCCCCCTATGCAGTGGCGGATCCTGGATTTTGGAATAGGTAGGGGGGGGGGGCGAAATAATTTAGGCCACAGGGGGGACCAAGACGCTATGAAAGTGCATGAAAAAATTGCGCCGCAGGCGAACAATTGTTCCGATTTTGGCGTTTTCTGCTATGAAGTTGCCTGAAAATAGTGCCGCAGGCATAATTTTTTGCCGATTTTGGCCTTTCTGTTGCAAAATTGCCTTAAAGTGGTGCCGCAGGCAAAAATTATTTGCTCTGAACATGCTACCGCGCAAAAATTTTTTCTTGAGAGGGGGCTTGGGGATGGGGGCGGTTTGGCCGAATGGGGGGGGGGGGGGGGCGGACGCAAAACCACCCCCCCCCCCCTAGATCCGCTACTGCTCCTCTGCCTTTGAGACATCTAAAAAGCCCCCTCCCCTTCTCCAAGTTTGAGGACCACGTGCCCAATGCCGAGGTGAAGAGAGTGAAGTGGGGGGGGGGGGGGGGTGGGGGGTGGGAGGGGCTTGTTGGAGTATTCGTGATAATGATCATTCTAAAGTCACACTGTTACCATGGTAGTCTGGTGGTGCCCGGTACCTTACTTACATACCTACAGTAATCCCACACCGCATCTACCCACCAGGCGTGCATGATGTGCCACACGTACTGCAGGTACAGGGTGGCGATCAGGTACTCCACGACGGTGTAGGCCAACTGCATGAAGAAGGTGATGAGGCCAATTATCAGCAGTTTGAGTTCTGCCTCACTAACTTCCAGACCGCCTTTCAAAGCGGTCTTCTTGGCTGCGCCGCCGCCTTCTTGTTTGCTGGGCGCCACCTGTCTCTTTTGCTGAAGGAGCTGTTTGAACTGAAGTGGAGCTGATTTCCCAATGGCAACATTGGGATCGCCCGGGATTAATTTTTTTTTAGCAAGACAAGAATATTCGCAACTAACCGAAACTGAAACCGAATTGAATCGTGCACGGACTTCATAACTGAAATTAAAACAAAAGATCGTAATTTTTTCGAAGTTATTTGATGCTGCAATAACGCAAAATCTGTGTGTATATCCGTGAAATAGCAGCAACTTTTGCTACTAAAGCAGACACTCTGTTCATACTTGACGTCACCTCACATAACCAACCCTTTCTAGTCGCATGATGAACAAATATCCAAACGACGTGGCATAACATATCGCAGACACGATCGAGCCGATAAGAAACTGCGCCGACTGGCTGACACTGATCCCCGACTGAAAGAAGGATAGATCCTTATTATTATACATTTTCTTCAAGGTCCAGAAGCTTCGGTGTGGCAAAAAGTTTGTGTTCTGACACCCATTGGAACGAATTGAGATCTTTTGGCAGCGAGTGTGAGGACTCGCTTCTCTTCTTAAAAGGGTATTGCCATTGCCACACGTTGTAGCAGTGGAACAGCCTAGGGGCATGCAGGGTGTGGCTGCTCCCTTCCCGCTACCCCCAGCAGGAGGTGTACCATGCGCTTGTTAAAACAACATACTTCAAGTTGTAAATGCATCGCAGGCAAATGGGTACATATTTTCGCTCGCAACAGAGTGTTGCCAAGAGAGAGGTCGTGAAGAAAAACAAAAAGAGTGGCAATTCCTCACACGTTCCGCAAAGAAATCAAAAGTCTTTTAAAAGACAGTTAGAATTCATAACGGAGGTTATCTCCATTCAGCAATACGATTCGCCCACCTGAACGTCTGGAACAGTCATTATTAGGTGGGCATATCCAGTACCGTTGATGCCATTGAACACAACAGGTATCGGGGGGGCCGTGTCACAATTTGCACATTATTATTGGTAGAACGAGAGTCTAAACGTTGGAGTACCATGGCTTGAAAATGAGGCTAATTTCTTCAAGGAGTGGTTTGGTCAAGGTAAGGAATGTAACTTATAATGCAGAGAATTAGCTCAACCATTAAAGATCAGTGCCTATAAGACGTGGACTACGCAGAAGAAACGTCAGCGTTACAAACTTTGAAGGACAGGATTTTGGCGAAACTGCTAACACTAACGCTCACTAACTCAATCGACCCCCTCCCAGCTATCATTTCTGCACAAAATCCAAAACATTCGCCCGTGGCGCTCAAATGGATAGTATAGTTTTTGCGTTGCATAATTTATTTCTATTTGTGCAATAAACCTGTCGATTGAGTCGACTGTCTAGCGTACACAGTGTATTGCTACATGTTTTTTCGTAGTGATTACTGGCCCAGTGTTGCAATTTGGCCGGTAGCCATCATTGTGACAACGGAACGAGGCCCGAAAACCAAATGGCGCTGCTACTCCCAACAGCAAAGACGGCCGCAACAATCGGTAGAAATATGCGTGAGAATTTGTTGTTGAAAACCTGCAGAGGGCGAGTTACGACTTCAATGAAGTGTTCAAAGACTTGAATAAATTGGTACTCAAAGTCATGTGTAACCTGAGGGTTATAAGGTGGAGGGAGGGGGGGAGGGGGGGGGAGGGCTACTCTTTACACCTTCGCCCTCCCCCCCCCCCTCCCCCTCCACGAGAAGTACCCCTGGTTGGGTCGCTTAAGAATGGCAAGTATTTCAACAGCGGCAAGTACTTCATATGGCCTAATTTCAGCCTGTAGTAAAATATTTCAACCATTTTTGCCTCAGGCAATTTCCGGGACTTTTGTCCATTCGGCACATCTTGTCACTCCTTGGCAAATTTTACAGACTGTTTCATGGCAACCCCCGCCCCCACCCCCGCACACACCCCTGGTCAGTTAGCGTTGTTTTACACGTAGGTACATGTATGGTCATCAGAGATTTTACTGAATAAGTACCTCACCTGGTCGACTCTGCTGAACGCTACAATCGATGTACATCGGTTAACCGCAATGGCACTGATCAGCTAGAGGAGTCGCCGACTGCTGTTGCAAGCATGCGTTACTTTGACACATGGCTTACCTAGGTAACACAAACTGATATTTGACATATCTTTCAGGACTGGTATTTGATTCGCCAGAAGTATGTGTGTGTCATGACGGTTTGTGTCTTGAAGACACACTGACAGAACGACCATCGCTTGCTTAGTGCCAAAACACCATTGTCTCTTGCTGTTAATTGGAAGAAAAGTTTGGATAGGCCAATCTTCTGAAAAGACTCACAACAGCGCAAAAACATATTTGGACTTGAGAAAATGTTACACAGAATTCACCCTAAACTTGCAAATCGATGCACAAGTGCCACAAATCTATATGTGTTTATTAAGACATGGAAAACGCTTGAACGTGACAGTAGTGCCCGAATGTCCGACTTTTGCATTACAATAACTCGTGTGGTCAGCAGTCGCAGACTCCTATGTTCTGGAGTGCCATCATCGTGAAGTAGATGTGTAGCGACACCACATTTACATAATGATTTCTGAAGTGATTTTGTTTGTGAAAATAAAGTAAAGTAACTTACCCGAATTTCTTAAACACGTTAAAGAGATCAGTGAAAGATAACAAGCTGTGTGTGTAAAAAGTTCAACCTATACTTTGTGTCTGTCAAATCTTGGTGAACAGTATAGTGAATTTCATTCGCATAATTAGCCGTATCTAGAGAAGGTATCTTGAAAACGCGTACCACAATTCAAATGCAGCTATTACCACGATACGGTTGTCTGTACAACTGATCTAAAGCTCAGTGATATCGCCGCGTTCGCTATATGGTATCAGCATGATACGACGCCGTTCATCTGAAGTTTTATACTTGTGGGAATACACCACATCGAACAAAAATACTTGCCAACTGTTTGGTGCAGTCGTTCTCTACCAGGAATTTCGTTTGGTGTGCGTATTTCTGCGTTATGACGCTTTTGTCAATTTGTGTAATTTTGGCAAATTGTGGCGCATTTCTATGAAATTCCACAATTGCAAACAATTCTGTTTATGTTACAAATTATCCGCGGTCTATGCTCTTTCCATTTCTGAAGAAATTTCGCCGCTAGCTCATCAGGCGAAAAAGTCGATTTTCGACATTTTCATATTTTAATTGTAAATATCTCCAAATTGCAATGTTTTAAAACTGAAAAACTATGTCACAAATTCTTATTGGCTTACGACCTTTTAGATTCAGCATTCACATTCGTCAATAAATGACGTTCTATTTTTGTCAATTTATGAAATTTCGACAAACAATTGCGTATTTCTATCAAATTCCACATTGACAAAAAGTTTCTTTTGTGTTACAAATTATCAACGGTCCGTGCTCTTTCCATTTCTGAAGAAATTTTGCGTCTAGCTCATCAGGTGGAAAAGTCGATTTTCGACATTTTTGGATTTTAATTGTGAATATCTCGAAAATGCGAAATTAGCAACAGAAACGGACATTGGATCCATACTCAGCGACCTTGACTCTACTTGACCACATATGTCACATGTTTTACTTCGGTGCCACGGACACACAGACACACATTGTCATCCGTATATATACACCTCGCCGCGCTGAGGCGCGGCGAAAAAAGCAATAAAAATGCATAAAGAGCACTTTTAGATCAAAAATCCATATCAAGTGAAGTGAAGTAACAAAGTTGCATCACTTTACTCGATACTTTTACGTTCTATGATCTATACGCTCTGATCTAAGTTCCATTTGCTCAACCAGTGAAAACGATACCTCAAAATAAAGTCCACAAACCACCCATAAGCGGGAAAACGCCAAAATATGTAGATGACAATGAGTCCTGTGCAATCTACCACTCCCAAATATCGGCATAATGTGTAGAAGGCAGAATTAAACGGGTGTTTGTTGCGACGCACGATGATCACTGTCAGAAACGACAGATAGAACAACACTGATGGAACCGCTGCGACCACTAGAATCAAGTCGATTGGCTGGAATATCGGGCTGAACAACCCCATTTCTACGTGCAATACGGAGCAAGATACAACTTGACGTGCAAACGCGAGTTGTTTACTACATTGGTTCAGAAGCGTTCCGCAAAGGTCTCTGGCAGGGGTTGAACCCACTTTGCCCTCTTGGCAACGAGAAGCTTGTGGGACTCTATTGTTTCAGGCGAGACAGGCGAGCCATTAGTTATTGGCCATCCATACATGTCTCCAGGGGAGAATCTGAGCGCGACGCGGGGGCAATCACCCCCCCCCCCCCATACCTCATCCAAAAGCAAAAGTGCACTTCTCTCCATCACCCCCGACCAGTCTCACACGCCAGCACTGAATCTATTTGGAACACATTTACAGAAGCTAACGGAAGTCCATTGTTCCAGGCAGCGGCAGACATTTCTGCCCTTCAAGGTCGCTGCTGTGTGACATTTACGCCCTGACTTCCGCTTGGGCGTGATACTTGTACCGCACTCAGTATACTGTAGCAAGCGCGATCCCAAAAGAACGCCATATGAAGCGCATCTGCAGAAGCCGCACTTAAAAAGCCTCACCACCACTCAACAAGCTGTTTTAAAAAAGTTGAGTTGTTTTATTAATACAGAGTGGTTTGTGAGTGTTTTAAAGTGGAAGAGTAGAAGAGTGGATACTTTTGTAAAGTATTTCGAAGCCTTTCCGATATGACGCGCGCCCGCCCGGAGTTCACTATTCATGCGCTACTTCTGACACGCACTTTTCTGAGCGGTTGTTGCAAGGCAACATTGGGACCGCCCGGGATTAATTTTTTTAGCAGACAAAGTTTTTCGTAAGACAAGGGTTTAAAAAAACAAAAGTATTTCTTTAGGAATGACCGTTCAACAACTGCCTCCACGTAAGCTTTCAAACGGCCAAACGAATGCCGCTCTACAACGTAAGACGAGCGAGTTAGGGCCCATTTGCTGTTTGAACCTTTGGGTTACTGTAGCTCGCGATATTCAAACTTTTGAGTTTCGACCAATAGAAGAAGAAATGATCAGTGAGTCAGGAGCTATCCAGCAACTCAAGATCGTCTCTCTACGACGCACGCTGAGCGAGTTAGAGCGATTTCTATGCTAAAAACGCGAGAATGTCGCTTTTCGCGGGGCGTGTTTGCGTAATTGACAAAATTTTTACGCCAAGTGTAAGAGCACGTCGAGACCTTTCAGTTGACCTATCGCACGCCGCTCTACGACGTAAGAAGAGCGTGTTAGAGCCGTTTTGCGTTTTGGACCTTCGTGTTACTGTAGCGCACGCAATTCAAACTTTTGAATTTCGACTTCTCCTAACGGAATTATCAGTGTACCGAAACATATTCAAGGAACTCAAGATCGTCTCTCTATGACGGAAGACGCGCGAGTTAGATAAGCTTTGCGTTTTAAACTTTTGGGTTACTGTAGCTCCCGAAATTCAAACTTTTGAGTTTCGACCAATAGAAGAACAAATGATCAGTGAGTCGAGAGCTATCCAACCAACCCAAGATCGTCTCCGTACGACGCACGCTGAGCGAGTTAGAGCGATTTCTGCGTTAAAAACGCGAGAATGTCGCTTTTCGTGTTGCGTGTTTGCGTAATTAAGAAACTTTTTTATGCCAAGCGAAAGCGCGCGTCGAGACCTTTCAGTTGACCTATCGCACGCCGCTCTACGACGTAAGACGAGCGAGTAATAGCCGTTTTCATTTGGAACCTTCGGGTTACTGTAGCGCGCGCAATTCAAACTTTTGAATTTCGATGTCTCTTAGCGACATTACCAGTAAGTCGAGAGCTATCCATAAAGCCCAAGATCGCCTTCCTACGACTTACCAACGCCGAGATATGAAAGCGTGACGGACGCACGGACGATAAGCTCTCGTAGGGGTTCGCCCGGCTGAGGCCGGGCGAAAAAAGAAACGTTGAAACCCTTCTAATGTGGTTGCAATGCAATTTATTTAAAGCGAAGTTTATTTATTGCCGTGAAACTTCTTCCGAGGTTCTCCTTAATCTATGGGAAAAGCAGACTGACATGTCCCCCATCATTCAATCTGCAGATTAGTGGAGTGATGAAGATTACTGGTCTCGCCCAGCCTCTTCGCGCAGTTATTGAAGTGCGTTGTTATGTTAGGCGTCATCTAGCGACGCTTCACTATCCAATCCAATACAGTGCACAGTATCGCGCGCACTCGGGCGAGTTTCTTACAACAAAGTGGTGACTCAGTTTCTACACAGCCGGTCTTGTGCCGCAATATCGTCACGTTCTACACACTAGTCAGGTCACTCTGTTGCAATATGTAGTACTGCGTGTTCAGTCAACGCTCAGGATTCCATACAGTGAACCCAACCGGTAAATTTTTAGAGTGCAATTATTGAAGAAATGGGTGCAAGCTCCAATTGCTGAGTGAGTATCTGGAGGATGCCCCCCCCCCCCCCAATGTAGAATGCATACAGAGCAACCCCCGACAAAGAATGACGTTTAATTCTGGGCTTGGTTTAGGATCAGGTTAAGCTTAAGCTTAGGCTTAGGCTTAGGCTTAGGCTTAGGCTTAGGCTTAGGCTTAGGCTTAGGCTTAGGCTTAGGCTTAGGCTTAGGCTTAGGCTAGGCTTAGGCTTAGGCTTAGGCTTAGGCT